>JAPEBW010001601.1:0-21574 GCA_027405785.1 Ophiocordyceps robertsii | reverse complement strand
AAAGGTTTTTTACTCTACTTTAGTTAGTATGTCTAAAGCGTACTTATATACTATAAGTACCCTTTAAAGGAGGCTATAAGGGAGTAAAATATACTCTCCCGCAGCCTATAGGCTAAATATAGTATAAATAACACATGACATAAATACGCTGAAATATACATTAAATCCGCTATACAATTCTGCATACTATACATATTTCCCTATATTATTCCACCCACACATAAGCAAGATATAAGCAGATTAGGAAGAGGTGTATATGGAGACTATATGCATAATCCGTGCTAAGTCGCTGCGCCACCTCGTATTCCTTACGGGATTAATCCCTAGGCTTATAAATACAATATTAACCTAATAATAGCTATTAGCCTATTATATATAATTGCGCTATATAGGGGGATCTTTTCTAAATTACTTAAGTTACTTATAGCTTAGGAATTGTCTATATAAGGAAGCTTTAGTCCCCCCTTTACCTTAAATAGATTATTAACCTTACACACACACATCTTACCTATTTCTTTACCTTTTCGCACACTCTTTACATCTCTATAATCCCCTTACTTATAGCTATAAGCCTGCTCTCTTCTATACCTATTTACTCCTTAATTCCTTCCTATAAAAAAGGGAGCTCTAAAAGATAATAATAATGTCTTTCTAGCTAAGAAGGAATATATATGCGAAGGGGTGCCTTTATATATATATAGCTAACCCCTATAAATAAGGGCTAGGGCTACGCCTAAGGCTCTTATAGTAAAATAGGTATAAGGCCTTAGCGTTTATACTCCTCTTATTTACAACACCTCCCCTTAGCTATATATAAGGCGTATATATATATAAAGCCTTACGATATAGCTTTTCCCTCCTATATTATACTTACCTCGGTGTTTTCTAATCCTAACTAATTATAGCTAGCTATTCCGCCTATATAACGCCCTGTCTATATATAGAGCCCTTTAAAGCTCTATTTAGCCGCCTTTTTTATTCCTAGCTACCGGATAAATTAGTTGTGTTTTTCTCTTAAGAGGCCCTTTATAAAGCTATCGGCGATTATCTTATTAGTCCGTACCTATACTAGTCAAAAGAAACCCTCGTTAGTATAGTATATAATCTATTTATAACGGATATCGATATACTTACTCTTAGCTAAGTTGTTCTTATTTAACACTATAAGCCTCGTATTTTAGCTATCCGTAAAGATTACGGATAGACTTAGCTATAGCTAGCTTAGCTTTATTAATAGCTAATGTTGCTATATCGCCGCTATGCCTACGGGCGTAAGGTTTATAAACTCCGCCTTTATTAATAAGGTCGCTATAATCGTTTGCTTCTTGCTTTTTTAAAAGATAGGCCTATCGCTAATAAATATAACGTAGCTAGCCGTAAAGCAATAAGTACTTTAGTTATTAGCAAAGGAGGTATCCGTATATACTTAAAGCTTAAGGTCCTTAATCGGGTATTTCCCCTTTATTACGACCCTATAGTTTAAGGTGCCTTTAATATAGCGCTATAGCGTCTTTATAATCGCTACGTAGTTATATATTAAGTTGCTACTAGCCTTAAAGAGCTTGTTTGCTATATATATAATGTTTAGCTAAGTGCTTATTAATAGGTAATTAAGGCTACCGGTCTGGCGTAGCTACTTTATAGTGTTTATTATAGGTTCTTAACTCTTTTAGTTATAAGAAACCTTAAGTCTTACTAGCTACGGCGCCCTTATAGCTCCGGTAACCTCCTGACCGAATTTCTTAAGGATCTTTTTAGCGAACCTCGTTTAGTATATAAGAATCGTTTTTACCGCTCTATCCTATTTAAATTAAATACCGAGGAATTCTTAAGGTTCGCCGAGCTGCTTAGTCTTATATAGCCTAGTTAGGATATCGGCCGCGGCCTTAATAGCTTCCTTAGTTAGTGCCGCTACGATAAAATTATCTATATAAACGATTATAAGTATATCGCCTGCCTTATAGCGGAGGATATACCTGTTTGTCTTAAGGCGCTCGAAGCCGTGCTCCCTTAAGTCTATACTTACTTAGTCGTACTACTACTTAAGTAAGCTTTTATAACTATATAGGGCCTTATTAAGCCTATAGACCCGGCCTGTGCTATCCTTAAGCCTATAAAGCTGCGTAACGAAAGCCTCCTTTTATGCTTCTATATATATATAGGCGTAAATAACGTTAAATTGTTCTTACTTTAGTTCCTTAACTATAACGATCGTTACGAATAGCTTTAATAAAGCTTAGTGTGCTACCGCTATATAGAGCTCCTTTATAGGCCTATCCTTTAGGTCTTAGTCTCCTCGGACGACCTAACGGGCCTTTATAAGGGGTTCTTTACTTTAAATTAGCTTCTCGAGATAGGCCTATTTCCTATTAAAGACCTAAGCCCTTAGTAGTCTATATATAAGGCTTTAAGCATCCTTTTGCTTTAAATTGTTAATTTCCCGCCTTATCGCGGGCAGCTAGCGGGTCTCGTAGTTATCCCGCTTAAGGGCCTGCTTTTAGGTTATCGGCGAACCCTCCGTAGCGGCGATTATCGCACTAAATATAAAGAAAACTAGCTAGTTACCTAAGTTATTAAATTAGTCCCTCTCTTAGTAGATTACTCTTAAGGCTATTAATACGCCCGGCCCGAATAGGTCGTAGCGTTAGTTTATAATAGTAAGCTCCGTCGTTAAAGCCCTTAATATAGTCCTTTAAGGCCCTCCCTTAACCGCTATTATATAACTAGTCTATTAGCAAGTTAGCCGATCGTTAAGTTAGTATATCTTATTAGCCCGTGGTGCCTTAAGCAGGGAATCCGTAGGTCTCTTACTACCGGGATTTAGCGTGTAGGGAATTAGGCGTATCTTTAGCTACGGGGTCTCCGGAAAAGTCCTTAGGTAACCCGTACCCGCAAGGGCCGTCCTTAGGCTGCTTTAAACCCTTATAGTCTCTCCTAAGTATACCTCTAGCCCTTAAACTAAGGCATTTAGTATTAAGATATCTATATTATTATCGCCTAGCTTTATTATTATTATAGGTAGGGAGGGGGTATAGTAAGGGGTTGGTAGTAACGGCTATAGAGCTTATTGCTGCTTAAAGGGCAGTAGCTTTAAAGCCTGCTGCTGCCTCGGCTCGTTACCCTTATCTTAAGGGCTACCCTGCCTACCCCCTTTAGATTTATCGTTCTCGTTACGGTTAGGATTATCTTAACGGTCGAGGGTTTCGTAATAGCCTAAGCGATATAGCATTATATCTTTTATAAAGTTAGCGTTATCCTTATCCTTATTAAAGACCGCAATATCGTAGTCTTCCTTCTTAGGGGGTAAGGTCTTCTTAATTGCCTTATAAAAGCGCACGTCCTTAGCAATTATAATTTTCTTTTAGTTAAGAAGCCACACCTTATAAATATAGCTATAAAGCCCCTTAAGGCCTACTAGTCTTCTTTTCCACGCCTTAAAGTCTATTTTAGCCGTCCTAGCTAATATCTTTTATAGCTTAGTTATATATACAATATAACTTTAAGTCCGGATATATTTAATAAAGTATATATAAGGAACCTTAATCTCCTTAAGTAGGGCTTTTAGCAGCGCCTCCCTTAAAGCCGTGCCTCGTATAAGTAAGAGGTTCGCTATATATATAGCTATTTCTACGTACTAAGGCTAAAAGTATTCCGGCAGCCCTATCTCGATATATATTACCCTTATAGACTTTATTAGCGTGCGGCCGGCTCTCTTTACCTTACCGTTTTGCTAAGATACGTAGGGTGCGCTATAGCGTAGCATAAAGTAGTCCTCCCTCGACTAGGCCTTTATCTTCTTAACGTAGAATTCCGTCGCGTTATCGAAGGCTAGCACTTAAACGAGGGCGCTAGTAGCGCTATTCTTAACTTATAACTTCTAGGCCTTTATTATATCGAAGGCCCGATCTCTTATAAGCGAAAACAGTGCTTAGTGGAATCCGGTAAAAATATCGATACTATAAAGGCAATAGTTAATGCCCTTATAGCCTATAGGCTTATATTAAAGGAAGTCTTAATATATATACGCAAGGAATGCTTAGGCTACTACGCTCGAGTTGCGACTAATTATTGCGTCCGCTTTCCCTATATAGTAAGCCTTATAATAAAATCTCTTAGCCTTTTCTCTATTAATCTTAAGGCTAGCCTTATTATATGCTTTAAGGACCCTCTTTAAGCTAGCGTGGCTAAGGCGGCGGTATATCGTCCCGTAATCCACATATCGCTAAGTATGCGGTAGGGCTATAAAGCTTAAGGTCGTATATATGCCCCTTAGTCTTACTTCCGGGATCGTTATAATACGTATCTTCTATTTAATATCGCAGACCTTAGTCTTAATAAGTATATAGAATAGGCGTTCCTTAATATCGTCTAGCTTAATGCCTTTCTCTTTAAGGCACTAGTTGCTAATAAGGTTAGCCGGCGATACCGGCGTATAATTAACGTTTAATAGCTTTAACGTAACGCTACCGATAATAACTTTAACGGTGCTTATAGCTTCTACTTATAGCGGGCTGCTATTCGACGATATTATCGAAAAGGGGTTAACGGCTTTTATGTCGGTAAACTATTTAAGGTCGTTAAAGCAATAAGTCGCGTATTTAAAGTCCACGACGGCTTTATCTTAAACGGGCTTATGTTTATCTATAACCGCGCTACTTAAAAGGTAGCTATTAAATTTACTACTAGCCGTTACGATAGCCGCGTTACCGGCCTTATTCCCTTTATTGCTAGTCGCGGCCTTAGCGGCTTTAAGTGCCTTTTAAAACTTAGGGGCCCTATCGGGGTACTTAGTCTAGCAGTCCGGTTCTTTATATATAACTTTCCTTAGCTTAATGCGGCAGCCGCACTTTAAAATAACGGTCTCTTTAAAGGTATTATATTTCTTACTTAGTCTGCCGGAGCTAGTATTCTTATTAAAGTCTTCCTTAAAGCCCTTAGTGCTGCTTCCGCTATTATTGCCGGGGCTCTTATTCTTACTAAAGGCGGCGTTAGCGAGAGTCTTTAACTTTTCGGCTCTCGCTACTCTTATAAGCTATTTATATATCTTATCCTTTAAGACGTAATTCCCGCGTTATTAATTATATACTTAGTTGCTAAACTAGTTAAGGCGATGCTTCCGAATGCCCTTAAGGGCTATAATTACGAAAAGCTGTTCCGGAAGACCCTTCTCTACCGCGATAAGTTAATCTTAATACTAATATAGCTTCTTTACGAACTCCTTTATACTAGCGAATTTCTTCCTATCCGTAATAATAAATTCTACGAAGGTAGCGTAGAATATAACCTTAAGGACTTTTATTAAGGACTCCTTAATTAAGTCTATAGTCTCCTTAGCGGTTATATAGGCTTTTTACCCGTTTTCTATAAGAAGATCCCTTATCTTAAGCGTAATGCTTATAATAATACTATGCTTTGCCGCTTTATTATTCTTCTTCTATATACTAAACTTAAGTATGCCCGCTAAAAGCATTACCTTAGTACTATTAAGGAAGCCCTTAAGGTCTTTTACGCTAAGGGTAACCGTAAGCTTTATTATTTATAAGTTATAATTTTCTTAGCCTCGAAGCTTATCTATACTAGCCTTACGCCCCCGTCTCGGAGCCGTTAATATTATCGTAGGTTTAAAGTTAAAAGAGGTTATAAATTTGCTAGCGGCGACTATCTTACTATACTAAGCCGCCGGTAATAGCAGCGACTATCTTAAGTAATGCAGCTATAAAGTAAGCTATATAGCTATAAAGTCGTATATAGCTTAAGCGTGTGCGTCGCGCAGGGCATACCCTTAAGGCTGTTGATTTGTTATGTAGGTGGCGATAGCTTTAATATCTCGGGCTGCCGCGCCTCTGCCTTAGTCTTTAAGGGCCTATAAGTTAAAAGAAGGTTTAAATATAATTAAGAGGATTAAGGTAATTAAGGTAAAAGGTTAAGGTAGCAATTTCGCAGCGCGCGCGAGGGCTATAACCTATAGAAAAGGGAGCTTTAAAAGATAATAATAGTGTTTTTTTAGCTAGGAAGGAATATATGTGCGAAGGGGTGCCCTTATATATATATAGCTAACCCCTATAAATAAGGGCTAAGGCTACGCTTAGGGCTCTTATAGTAAAATAGGTGTGGGGCCTTAGCGTTTACACTCCTCTTATTTATAACACTTCCTTTAATATTAACGTTAATTAAACGACTAAATCTCTTAGAATTTATACTTAAAGTTATCTTAACTTTAATTACCTTCTTTAATCTCTTTCCTTTTTTAGAAATCCCTTTATCTATATAAATTTCTCTTAAATTTCTCTCTTCTCCGCTTAAACCCCTTCTTTCTTTCGGAATTTACTTAGAATTTTCTTTACTAATCCTTACTAACTTCTTTTATCTTTCGACCCTCCTTAAGTTAAAAATTAACTTTTCTTTACTTACTTATTCTATCTTACTAAAGATATATAAAATAGTAAGCTAAAAAGAATATAAGTTTTTTAAGTTAAAGGGTAATTTAAATTATACTTTATAAACTATTAAAATATAAGTAATTCTTATTAAAGAAAAGTTTATAGCTGCTTTAAAGTAAGTAAATTATATAAAGATAAAAGATACCTTTACTTTAATTTTCTTATACTTAAAAGATAGTCCTTTAATATAGATTAAGTATATAACTACTACTAAAGATACTTAAAAAGAGCTATAAAAGCTATATAATCCTTTAAACTTCTCGTTAAATTATTTACTTATAAAATAGCTATTTAATATTAAGGGCCTATATATACTTAGTTTAGTAGCATATAGCTAAATAATTATTTATTTAAAGCTAAAAAAGAAAAGGAGAAATCTCTATTTAAGCTATATAGCTTTATACTTTATAAAGGTCGCTTAAATAGCCTGTACTTAAGTTAAGTTTAGGTTAAACTTAATCTAAGTTTAAGTAAAGTCTTATATAACTTTAGCTATATATTAACTTAACTTTAAGTCGTTCGCTATAGTATAACTATAGCTCTTTTTATAGTATAGCCCGTAATACTATCCCTTTTTTAAGCTATCGCGTACTAAGGTATATAATATCGGCGCCTTGCCCCCCCCCCGCTCCGCACTTAGCGTTAATTAGTATAGTTATCCTCGTTATGCTTATAATTATATACTAACGCCTCCTTTAAATAATATTATATTAAGGCATTAAACATATTATATACTTACTTATCCGCGCTACTACGTTATCCTTAATAGCGCTAAGGCGGTATAACGTATCTCCTCCGCTTACCGCTAATATTAATACTTAAAGCACGTCTTTTTTACCCGCCGCTTATAGTCCTTAAGTATAAATACCCTTTTTTTTTCCCTTTCCCTTTTTTCTTTCTTTTCTTTCTTTAATTACTAATCTACTTATACGCGCGCCCCCTCTTATAATAGCTTCGCCGCGCCGCGCCTTAATATATTTACTATAACCCCTTAAGCTTTATCTTCTACTATATTATAAGCGTTTACCCGTCCGGCGCCTTTTAGCACGCCTAGCGACTATACGCTACCGCCTTTATATTAATCTTCGCGCCCGCTATTATCGCTTAATAAGCGGAGCGCGATATATAGCACTATTATATAGCGCCCCCCTTACTTTATATATATTAAACGTATAGTATTTCTTAATATAAATACTTAGTATAAGGCTTACTAAAATTAAGCTTTACCCCGCCTTTATAATTGTTTTACTTATACTTATATTAAGTCGCGCTATTTACTTATACGTTCTTATTTTTAAACTATGTATAATATAACGCTAATGCGATATTAGTATACTAGCGATATAGCCGCCGCTATAAACGCGCTTTAAGATTATATATCTTAAAAGACGTTTAAAGATTATTATACTAACCTATATATACGTTCTTTAATTCTTAATAAACGCTAGTTAAAAGGATATTACTAACGATTACTATAATATATAAAGTTAGCTTATACTATTATTATAGCGCGCTAGGCTTAAATATACCTTAACGTTTAAGGTTAATTTATTAGTATTAGTAAGTAGTAAGTAGTTTGCTTTAATTAAGTCGTAGTTCTTTATATATCCTATTTATATTTACTTTATATCTTATTATATTTTATCGTATCCCTTATTTATCTTATCGTTATTTATACTTAGTACGCGTTTATAACGTATCTTTCTTATACTTATTATTTAAAATCGTCTTAATCTTTACTAAGCGTAGCTTAAAACTTCCTCTTATTTTTCTTAGTTTTCCTCCTTTTCTCCGCTATTTCTCTTATCTTATCCCTTACTCCTTAGCTTAGCTTATTATCGTCTTTCCGCCTCGCTTTTATCGTTTTTTATTACGTTACTATATTATCCCTTAAATTCCTTTAAAGCGATTATATCTTAAAAGTTACTAATTAGCTACTATATTAAGTTAGTATACTTATATTACTTTACTAAAACTTAGCGCTATCTCCCCCTTTTAATCCGTTTTTATTAAGCTTACTTAATCTTCTTTATAACATACTTTAGTTCGTTATCTTCCTTAATTACTAATAGTAGCTAGTAGTCGTCGACTACTTAGTTAAGTAAGGGGTTATCCGCTATATAGTAAAGGAACTTTATATATAGTCTTTTATATACCCTCCTTAGTATATTAAGTTTTACTATATATAAGCTAATTACTTTTATTATAGTATACTTTTAGTATAGCTAGTTAAGCTTTTAATAAGGCTTATTAATAGTATACTTTTTTATATTTAGCTATACTTTATTGCTTACTTAAAGTCTTTCCGCTAGCGTATAAGACTAGTTCGCTATCTCCTTTTACCTTACTTATAATATAGCGATCGCTATTTAAAGAAAGTCGGCGACTTCCTTTATTTTTTATATAAGGCTTTATACGTTCTCCGCGTTTAGTATAAGCGGTCCCTCCTTTTATATAATCTAAATCGGCTTAATATTATACCTATATATAGCGAAAAAAGGGCTTATACTTATTATTAATACTACCCGATTATTAAGCGCCGCTTAAGCGTAAAGTAGCTATACCCCTTAATTATCTTACTTATAATAAATATATATATAGAGGTATATTTATACCTCTTAGTTTACGCGCTTTATCGCTTTATTAGTTTATAGGTAATAAGCTAAACTTAGTTTCTTTTAAACCTTAGTTTATTAATAAAATTCCTTTTAAAATTGCCTTATTTAGTTTATCTTTTAATCTAAAACAATAGATTTTAGCATTTTATAAAAGCGGAAGTAAGATTATAAAAACTTAGTAGCATATATTACTACTCTTAGTATTAATATCGCTTTTAAAGTTATCGCCTTTATTAGCTAGTTTATTATTACTTAAAGGTTTTAAGAGCTTTTAGTCCTTATTAGCGGTAAGTTAATTATAAAGTCTATCGTTAAGTATATAAACGGTTATATAAAAGGCAATAATAGTTAAAAAAGCTTTTTTTAAAGTTACTTTTAAATATACCTCTTACTATATAGCCCGTAGTTCGTAATAAGCTAGCGTACCGTTAATAACTAGCCCGGCTAAAAGAACTCTTAAGCTAATATCGCAAGCGTCCCCTCGCGCCTTAAGTATTTTACCGCTATTAAGTTATATATCCGCTAAGCGATTAATGCTTAAAGCTTATTTAGCTCTTTATCCTCCCCCTCCTTAAGGTATTAAGCCTTACTTAGCACTTAAAGTCGGTCTTTAAAGCGAAGGCGCCCTTTTATATTAATTATATACTTACTTACCTAAACCTTTAATTGCTATTTTAAAGTAAGTAACCGGTCGCCGTTCTATATTACTTAAAATACTACTTAGTACTTCTTATCCTTTTATAGTATCGCTATTTACCGCTTTTATATTTTTTACTCGTTAAATATATAGGCTAATTATGCTTATTCCTTAAGCGCGTTTTAGCTTAAGTTTAAGTTAAGTTTTAGCCGAACTCCGCCCTTGTTCGCCCCGCCTTTATCTTAAAGTACGGGGTCGTTTATCTTACTTATATAAGTAATTAACCCCGCGTTCTTTTCTCCTTCCCGTATTATTATAATAGTACGCTCTTTTTATACTAATTATTATAAGAGGTTTATATACTTACTACTAAAGGGGACTTAATATTTTATTAGTCGCGCGCTATTTAAGATTATTTATACTACGCGTCTTATTTCCCTCTTATTAAATACCCCTTTTAGCTTATCTTAGTCGCGGCGCGATAAAGTATTAAGTACTATTACTAACCTTCTTAAGCGGTACTTTAATATAAAGTTATATAAGGCGAGTTTTATCGCTTATTTACCTCTTATTTAACTTCCTCTTTATTATAAAGTACTTTAAATTCTTATAATCCGTTAGCACTATAAACGCTAGTATATTATATAACTTTGCCCTTTAAAAGTCTAAGTATTATATAGTTATAAGTAACTCCTTATCGTAAATTAAGTAGTTATACTTTACTATATTAAGTCGCTTTAAAAAGAAACTTACTAAGTATTATATCCTATTTAGTCTTACTTATATTAACACGCTGCTTATTATATATTTAAAGTAGTTTGCCTTTAAGTACGTTTCCCTCTTAAGGTTATATAGCTATAGTATTAGCGCGTTATAAAATGCCTTTTAAATAAACTTAAACGCGGCTTAGTGCTTATTAGTTTATAAAAACGTTATATTCTTTTTATAAAGGCTATTTAAGCACTGCGAGGCCTTAGTATAAAGCGGGATAAAGGTATAGTAATAATTTATAAACTTAAAGAAGCTTTAAATGCCCTTTACGTTCCTTAGCGCTTATTATATTTAGATAGCTTAAATCTTCTTTAAGTTATACTAAACCTTACTCTTAGCTTATATAATAAAACCTAAGTACTTTACTTTTTTTATTATAAAGTCGTATTTTTATAGGTTTAATATAAAGCTTACCTCTTATAACTTTTTAAGCACTTTTGCTACTTTATCTTAATAGTCGCGGAGCGACTTTAATAAGTAAATTAAAACATTATCTATATACGCTATAATAAACTTATAAAGGTAGTCTTTTAGCACTTAGTTAATATAGCGTTAAAAGGTAGCCGGCGTTTTTATAAGGCTAAATAAGTATACTTACTATTTAAATAGTCCGAACCTTATCTAAAAGGCCGTTTTAAACTTATAGCCCTTTGCGATTTTAATCTTATAAAACGCTATAACAATATTAAGTTTTATAAACTAACGTGCCTTCGCTAGTATCCTTAGCGTTTTTATAATTAATAGTAGTATATACTAATCCCTCTTTATAATTATATTTAAGGCTTAGTAATTATAGTAAAAGCGTAGTTAGCTATTAGCCTTCCTTATAAATAATACTAGCGCTGCGGTTAACGAACTACTTAAGTAAATAAGGTTTGCTTTTAATAGCTTATTTAAGGTCTTTTAAATAACGAGGAGTTCTTCTTTTAATATATTATAAAAAGGCCTTTATAGTAGTAGCGGCTCCTTACTATCCTTATTTAAAGTAAGATAAATCTTATAGTCTATACTTAGTCGGAACGGGGGTTACTTAAGTGCCTTCGTAAGTGCGAAAAGGTTTAAATAAGCTTATAGTGCTTAAGCTAAGATATAGTCCGCTAAGTTAACCGGCGTCTTTAGCTAAAGGGCCCTTTTTACGTCCTTTATTATAACTGCCTTTATATTAAGCGCTTATCGTCGCCCTTAGTTATCCTTTTAGGCCTTTTCCTATTAGCACTCCGCCGCGAAGATAAAGGCGCTTACTAGCTTTACCTCTTAAATATTCGCGATCTTTACGGCTTCCTTTAATCCTTAAAGGCTAATTTAAATCCCCGCTTTTTTATACTAAATCCGATCCCCCTTAGCGTTATAAACTACCTTATTCTTCTTTATCTACGGTCTCCTTAAGAATATATTATAGCTTAACTTTAGTACTATATAAGTAAATATTTATTTTAAGTGCCTATTAATTTTTATTTTAAACGCTACGATCCCTTTTATTTAAAGCGTTAGTACGTCCTTTAAAAAGGGCTATAATAGCCTCCTTATCTTATCCGCAAAGGGTATTTATAGCCTTATCGCTACCCTTTTACTTACTATAATATAGTAATTATAGCCTATATCTATAAGTATATTAAGCCCTTTCTTCTTATTAATACTAACTTTAAGCAGTACTAAGTTTAGTATAAAGTGCTTCTTTATTAACCTTTAAGCCGTTTACTATTTCTCTTTCTCCCTTAATACTTAACTTTATACTAAGGTTCCTCTTTTCTTAAATTAAAATTTACTTTAGTTACTTTTTTAATCGTAGCTACGGCTACTTATAAGGTTCCTTCTTTTTTTTTTATAAAAGCGGGCGATATACTTTATTGCCTTATAAGTAAAATACCTTTATATATTAAGCCAGCTTTATCCTCCTCTTAGTTAATTTATAGCGTTAATTCTACTTATTAAAGTATTACCCTTTAAATCTTTTCGGTCTTAAGTTACCCCCCTTATTACTTTCTTCCGGCCTTAAAATAGCTACTTAGTTTACTAAACCTTTTTTAGCTTTACTGCGATTTACGCTACTTAATTAGTATATACTAAGAAGCTTAAGGTTAAGAGGTCGACTATTATAAGTGCCTCCTTAAAGCGAAGGCCTAGGGCGCCCTTTAAGAATATAATCTATATATCGTATAGCTATAACCCCCTTCCCGCCTTAAAAAGCCTTTACTTAAACTTAAGGAGGAACGCCGCGAATATTTAGTTCTCTCCTTATTTAATTATACGGATAGCCGCCGCCGCCCGCGATTAGATATCGATATTAAGGTAAATCGAATTAAGGTACTTAAAGAATTCCTATTAATTATAACCTCGATCCGCGCTAGTACTATAATAAGTCGCTACGGTCTGCTATAGCCTTATATTTAAGTAGTTATAAATTAAGTAGAAAACCTCCTTTAAGCTTAAGAAGAAGTCTTAGTTAATCTCGCACTTTTCTTATATATATCGTGCTTAAGGCGTAAAGTAGCGCTACTAGCCGTTAAATTTCCTTAGCGCCGGGAGTAGCTTCCGCTAGTCCTTCTTTTTCGTTGCTTCTTTCTTTATTATAAGTATTACGGCCCCCGCTATTATATTATAAGGTAGTATTAAACTACCGATTAATAAGCCGGCCCCTCCTTATATATACGTCCTTATAGTCTCTTTTAGCTTTTATATTAAGGCCTTAAACTAACTTATTAGCTATTAAATCTATTACTAGCTTGCTTAAACTTAGTAGCTTATTTTAACGGCCCTTACTTATAGTAAAAGAATTGCTTATTCGACCCTTGTTTAAATATTAGCCTCTTTTAGCCCTCCCTCTTAAGCCCTATAAGCATAGCCCCCTTATACTAAGTAAGCTTCTTACTCGCGCTATATTATAGTTAGTAAGTCTTTTTTTAAGTTATATAACCTTATTTAAAAAAGGCTTTAGATATATTAAGGGCTTATATATACTTAGTTTAGTAATATATAGCCGAATAATTATTTATTTAAAGCTAAAAAGGGAAAGGGGAAATCTTTATTTAAGCTATATAGCTTCGTACTTTATAAGGGTCGCTTAAGTAGCCCGTACTTAAGTTAAGTTCGGGTCGAACTTAAGCTAAGTTTAAGTAAAGTCTTATATAACTTTAGCTATACGTTAGCCTAACTTTAAGTCGTTTGTTATAGTATAACTATAGCTCTTTTTACGGTATAGCCTGTAATATTTAACTTAAGTCCTTCCGACTTATAGTTAAAGAAATACCTTTATAAGGTAAAAGAGGTTTATAAGGAATTAAAATCTCGAGAATTAAACATTCTAAAAGTAGTTCTTATAGTATAGATTTTAAATTCCCTTAGTAAGAAATTTAAAAGCTATATAACTAATATTACGTAAAGTGTTAACTATAATTTAATAGCCTTCTCTCTTAAGACTTTTATAGCTAGTCTTTTAGACGAGGCTAAAAGGGTAAAGGATATAAAGGACTTTTTAGAAAAAGCTTTCTTACTTTAAAAAAAGCCTTAGAAAAAGCAGGGGAATTCCTTAAATTCTTACTATAAAGAATGTAAAAAACCAGGCTACTTAGTAGATAATTGCTTCCGGCTTTACTTTAAAAAAGCCCCTTCTTATTAAGTGCTTAAAGAAAAGAAAATAAACGATTTAAATAAAGTAACTAAGAAGAAACCTACTTAGAAAAAGTCTTTTTCTTCTTTTTCTTCTTTTAAAAAGGAAAAATTAAAGAAAAGAGTAAAAGAAGTAAAATTAAGCGAAAAGGGAAATAGGGTTTTAAATTTAACCGAAATAGACCTTAATATAAATCTTATTAACCTTTCTTAGTTATCCTCTCCTCTTTTTTAAGTCCTTACCCTTAAGGTAGCCTCGAATAACCCTTTAAAGATAATTTTAACCTTTATAGATTCCCTTATATTAGTAGCTAAAAATACTCTTTTAAGACCTTTAAAAGCCTTACTCCCTCGGATCCGAGAAATAGTATTAAAGGTAAAGAAAGGAGGATTTCCTAGATATAGTAAAAAGACTCTTAATTTTATATATAATATTAGTGCTACTAAGCATATAGTAATAAATAAGAATTATCTTATTAACTATAAAGAGATTAAAACTAAAGTCTACTAAAGAAAAGCTTCTTTTATATTAGTAAAAGAAAAAGGGGATTTAGTATTTAAATTCCCACACTTTAAAGTAAGATATATACTTAAGGATTGTTTTTATATACCTAAAATTAAAGTTAATATAATTAGTTAGTTCTATTTTAAGAATACCTATGCCCTTATAGGCAAGGATAAGGTCCTTTTTTTAAATAATAAGGCGTAGATTCTTACTAAAGGATATCTTAAAAATAAGCTTTATTATATTCCTTTAAAACCTTTACTAAAAAAAGATTCCCTCCTTATTACCTCTTTAAAGGCAAAGGATATAGAGTTTTATACTTAGCATTTACGCCTTAAGTATATAAATTATAGGGCTATCTTAAAAGTATTAAAAAGGTATAATAAAGATATAAAGATGCCTTTAAAAGAAGAGAATAAAATAAAATACTACGAGATTTACATAAAGGTAAAGACTACGAATAAGATAAATAAACAACCTTTAAATAAGACCTATTCCTAAATTTAAAAAATAGTATTAAATATTTAGGGGCCTATTAAAACGCCTACTTATAATAAATATTACTATTATATCTCTTTCCTAAATATAAAAACCCGATTTTTAAACTTATACCTTATTCGTAATAAGGGGGAAGCTATAAAAAGGTTCTTAAAATATAAAAATAGGGTTGAAAATAACTTAGATAAAACTAAGATTAAAGAGGTATTTTTAGATAATGTAAAGGAATATATATATAAGATAAAAGTTTATTATAAAAGAAACGGTATCTTATTTAATTCTAGCCCTTTTAAAACGCCGGAATCTAATAGTAAAATAAAGAGGATAAATCGCACTACATTAAAAAAAGTCCGTTCTTTATTATATACGGTAAGACTACCTAAATATCTATAGGGTAAGGCTGTTTTAATAGCTACTTACCTATATAATAAATCTTTACACTTAGCAATAGGTTTTAAAAGCCTTATAAAAAAAGGGATAATATAATAATACCTTTTAAGACCTTAAATAAAATAAAGACCTTTAAAAGCCTTATTTATTATAAAAATAAAGACTTTAAAGATAAGCTCGAAACTAAAGCCTTTAAGGGAGTTATTATAGGATATAGTAAAAACGCTTATAAAGTCTAGGATTTTTCTAAGAGAAAATTAGTAGTCTTTAAAGATATTACTATATTAAAAAATAGGTTTATAGATAACCTTTTTAGCCTTATTAAAGACTTCGATTTTAATATAATTTTAGAGAATAAAGATAGGCTAGAAGCCTATAGCCTTATAGAGGAAGACCCTTTAAAAGAAATTACTAAAGAAATTCCCTTAACCTTTATAAAAGAAGGTTCTTAAAATAAAGATTTAAATAAAGATCCTAGCTTTATTAATTATATAGTAGTGGAAATACCTAAGAAGCTTAACGGGTCTTATACTAACTATATAAATTACCTTAATCTTTACTTGCTTTTAAATAGCAATTATAAAGAATCTATTTTAGCTATAATAAAATATAATAAGGATTAAGGTTTGCTAAATTCCTATAAACAAGTAATAAATAGCTTTAATTTAGCTAGCTAGAAAGATACTATGCTAAGGAAAATAATCTAACTAATTAAATATAATACTTAGGAATTCGCCTATCTCCTTAGCAATAAAGAGGCTTTAAGTAGCCGTTAGGTCTATACTATTAAGAAGGATAGTTAAAATTAAATTATTAAATATAACGCCCGTTTCGTAATTTAAGGATTTAAGTAGATATACGGCTTAAATTACCTAAAGACTTTCTTAACTATAGCTAGACCTAAATCTACTAAAATTTTTCTTATTTTAGTAGTTTTAAACAATTATTAAGCTATATAAATAGATATAACTAATGCCTTTATTTACGCTAATATAGATTTAGAAGTAAATATTAATCTTTCTTTAAGCTATGAATAATATACTTTAAAAGACTATTATTTTAAGAATAGGTCTTATTATAAAAAGAAAGGGATAAATCTATCGAAACTTATAGACCTATATAATAAAGGTTTAATAAAAGCAAAGCTAAAAAAAAGCACTATATAGTCTTAAACAAAGCCTAAAGCTTTAGTATACCTATTTAAAAGATATACTAAGTAAACTCGGATTTTTCCCCTTTTTACTAAAAGAGGGGGTATTTATAAATAAACGCTATAAAATTGCTTTAGCGATCTATATAGATAACTTTCTTATAGTAAGGCCCTTAAAAACTATAATAAAAGAAAGACTATTTAAAGAATTAGCTAAATACTTAGATTTTACTATACTAAGAGATATAAAAGACTTCTTAAGTCTAAATATATAAATTAATTAAGATAGAAAAGAGCTATATATATCCTAAGAAAGATATACCTTAAATAAAATAAAGGAGTTTAATAAAAAAGCTATAGGAACTTCGAATACGCTTATAATAGTAGGATTTAAGCTAGTAAAAGCTAAGGAATTACCTTTAAAAGAGGTAATATTATACTTTTAAAAAGAAATAGGATCTTTATTATTTTTAGCCTTATTTATAAGGCTAGATATCCTTTATTTAGTTATATCTTATGCGAGATTCGCTGCTAAACTAGACAATACGTATATAAAGGCTTTAAATATAATTTAAAAATATTTAAATAAATACCCTAGCCTTAAGATTAAATATACGTATAATATTTCTTTAGACTTTTTATATATAAAAGGTTATATAAATGCTAGTTAGGCCTTAGATTTAATAGACGCCTGCTTAGTCTTAAGGTACTGTTTTTATATATATAATAACGTTATAAGTTAGGCTTATTTTAAGTAAAAATTAGTTGCTCTCTTTATATATAAGGTAGAATATATAGGCCTTAAGGAGGCTATAAAAGAAGCTATATATTTAAATAGTCTCTTTACTACAACTACTAAAGATTTATCTATTAAGATCTTAAATAGTATTCCCCTTATTTTAATAGATAATACTACTGCTATTAAATTAGTAGAAAATCCTAAATTCTATAAGCGTACTAAATATATACGCGCTATATACTACTATATAAAAATAAATATAAGAAATAAAGAAATTAAGGTCTTCTATATTAAATTAAAAGATAATATAGCTAATATCTTTACTTAGGAATAAAGTCCTGCTTTAATTAATAGGTTTAAGACCGGATTATCCTTAATATAAGAAGTCTTATAAATAAAAGGAGTAGTTAAAGGTTATTTTTTTACTTTTTATACCTTTCCTCTTACTAAGGTTTTTCCTTTTAAAAGGTTTTTTAGATAAAGATTAAAAGAACTAGGTTTTTAAATTACTATTAATTTTTTTTAAAGACTAGGCTACCTATTTACGTCTAGATAATAAAACTTTAGATTTTTCCTTTTATAAGGTTTTTCTATAAGTATATACCTTATAATGTTTTTTCTTAAAAAGAAAGGTTTTTTATATATCTTAAGTATAAAAAAGGTTTTCTTATATAACTAAAGACTTTACTTTATATATATACTACCTTAATAAATTAGTAAAAAGTATATAAATCTACTCTTTTAAGGAGGCTATAAGAGGGTGATTTTACTATTTTAATAAATTAGCTATTTAATCCTTACTTAATTAGCTAAGCATAAGGGGGTATATAAATTATATAAAAACCCGTATTAAATAGCCTAGCTTTAGCTCGTTATTTTCTAAGTCCTTACGTTCTTATACAATATCTATAACGTTATATATAGAACTAAGAAGGTTAAGATAGCTAGATAAAACAAGGATCCGCTTAGACTTAAACTAACCTTAACGAACTTTAAATACGAATTGCCGTATAAGGAAGGGATATCTAGATACGGGGTAAAATACTTTAAAATTAACATTTCTTAAGCTTTAAGACCGCCTAAAGGCCGGTCCGAATATATTACTCCGTTCCCTTATATTTATCTATAAAAGGCGAATCTCCCGCTACTTAATAGCTAGAGATTCTACAAGCACTTACGCACTTAATTCTTTATTAATTAATTTTAGCTTAATCCTACCTTATATAATATCGACTCTTTTATTATATAACATTACGTAATCTCTTAATTTCTTTATAATTTCGCTGCTGCTTTAACTTTTAATATCTTTTAAGCGATATTATAAACCTTAGCTTTTAAAGGTATGTAGAATAGCTGTTTTTTAATATTGTTTAGCTTAATGCCTTTCTTCTTAAAGTATTAGTTGCTAATAAAGTTAGCTAGCAATATTAGCGCGTAATTAATATTTAATAACTTTAATATAACGTTGTTAATAATAACCTTAATAGTACTTATAGCTTTTACTTATAAAAGGCTGCTATTTAATAATATTATTAAAAAAGGGTTAATAGCTTTTATATTAATAAACTATTTTAAGTTATAAAAGTAATAAGTTATGTATTTAAAGTCTATAATAGCTTTATCTTAAACGGGCTTATATTTATTTATAACGTGTTTATCTATAACCGCGCTGCTTAAAAGGTAGCCGTTATAATAGCTACGTTACTTATTTTCTTTTTATTACTAGTCGCGGCTTTAGCGGCTTAAAATGCCTTTTAAAATTTAAAGGCCTTATTAAGGTATTTAGTTTAGCAGTCCGGCTTTTTATATATAACTTTTTTTAGCTTAATATAGTAGCTATACTTTAAACTAACGGTCTCCTTAAAGGTATTATATTTCTTACTTAGTATACTAAAGCTAGTAGTATTTTTATTAAAGTCTTCCTTAAAGCCCTTAATACTACTTTTACTATTATTACTAAGGCCCTTATTTTTACTAAAAGCGGCGTTAGCTTAAAGCCTTTAACGTTTTAGCTTTAGCTACTTTTATAATACTATGCTTTATAGCGTAAAGATAAGGGGATAAAGCGCGGACTAATTACTACTAGTTAAGGCTAGTACTATAAACTAATTACCGCTAATTAAGGCCGGTACTATAAACTAATTACTATTAATTAAGCTAGTATAATAAACTAATTACTATATATAAACGTATATAGGAGTTTAAAAATAATAAAAAGCTTATTTATTCTTTTAAGGTATAGCTAGCTACTTTATACTTAATTCTTTAACGGCTTTATTAACTAGTATATAGGTTTGGATAGATAGCATACACCTAAGTACCTTAACTAGGAAATTACTTATAAAGGTACTTTATATAAGAAGTTCTTTTAATTAATTCTAAGAAAATCTAATAAAAATTTAAAAAGAAATGTTATTAGTATTAAAGCTAAAATATAGATAAGAGCTTATTATTCTACTAGTTTACTACTTATATTAAGCTTATTATAAGATATTATATATAATATTTATTAGAATATTATTACTTAACTTATTTTTAATATTTTCGACTTATTATTTAGATATAGCCTAAGCTTAAGACTTAAAGCTAAGCTAGCTCTTAAAATATATTAAATAAGAATCTTATAGAATTATTTAAATAGGTTCTTAGCTTAAGTAATTTTACTAATAATTTCTTAGTAAAGGTACTTTAGTATATACTATCTATCTAAACCTATATACTAGTTAACATAGGCCTTTTTTAAGCTAATTTTAAGAATCTTTAACTATACTATCCTTTTATTTATTATTAATACGTAGATAAACTATAAATATCCTTATAAAATTGCTTAATAAATTAAGTATAAGCTTAGTTAAAAACACTATAAACTATAGTTAAGGAAATCCTTTAAATATCTTTAAATATCTCTTAAAAATCATAGTAAAGTTTATCTTATATCTTTTAAAGTGCTTTTATAGTTATAAATAGGTCGAACTATAATTAAAATATCCTACGGAAATCTTTAAATATCCTTTAAAAATACTAGCGGAATCCGCTTAATAGTTTTTATAGTATGTTTTATAATTAAAAACGTTATAAACTATAGTTAAGTAAGCTCTTAAGTCTTTATAGTAATATTTTAAAAACCTTAATAAGGTTTAACTAGTAATATTTATTATATCTTTTTAAGCGAGCCTTTATAGTACGTACTTTAAGCGTTCTTATTACGGGGTTTTATAAGGCTCTTTAAAAGTAAAATAAAAGAGTTTAAGCATAGCCGTTTAGATTTTATAATAACTCCTTTAAGTAAGAAAGAAAAGCTAATATCTTTATTAGTTTAAAGTAAAAATAAAGTAAAGGAGGCACTAAGTAATAGCTTTATAATAACGTCTTTATACTATATTAATAGTACGCTATTCTTATCTTTTTAATAGTTTTTTTAGCTTATCTAGCTAATAGTAGCTAAGTAGCTTAAGATAGTTAGTAAGCGGCTTTTACTATAAATCCTTACCTTTTATATAGTCGCGCGTCTTTATCTTTATCTAAGCAATTAACACGTTTAGCTAAAACTTATAATAAAGTTTTTTAACTTTCTTTTAAGGTACACGTTTAAGTATAGGAGTTTAATAAAGAAGCTATAAGAACTTTAAATACGCTTATAATAGTAGGATTTAAGCTAGTAAAAGCTAAGGAATTACCTTTAAAAGAGGTAATATTATACTTTTAAAAAGAAATAGGATCTTTATTATTTTTTAGCCTTATTTATAAGGCTAGATATCTTTTATTTAGTTATATCTTATGCGAGATTCGCTGCTAAACTAAATAATACGTATATAAAGGCTTTAAATATAATTTAAAAATATTTAAATAAATACCTTAGCCTTAAGATTAAATATACGTATAATATTCCTTTAGACTTTTTATATATAAAAGGTTATATAAATGCTAGTTAGGCCTTAGATTTAATAGACGCCTGCTTAGTCTTAAGGTACTATTTTTATATATATAATAATGTTATAAGTTAGGCTTATTTTAAGTAAAAATTAGTTACTCTCTTTATATACGAGGTAGAATATATAGGCCTTAAAGAGGGTATAAAAAAAGCTATATATTTAAATAGTCCCTTTACTATAATTACTAAAGATTTATCTATTAAGATCTTAAATAGTATTCCCTTTATTTTAATAGATAATACTGCTGCTATTAAGCTAGTAAAAAATCCTAAATTCTATAAGCGTACT
>JAPEBW010001600.1:0-21584 GCA_027405785.1 Ophiocordyceps robertsii | reverse complement strand
TTATTATTATTATTATTAAGTTTATACTATGGACTAAAACTAGGTTTTTAAAAATTCGGAGTTTTTAAATAAAAGGAAAAAACTAAAGTGCTTAAAGTAAAACCTCCCCTCTTTCGCGTTTAGTCCGCCTCGCATAAAGTTTTATAACTTTATATAAAGAAAAAAGAAACGCTTACCGCTATAAGTATATCCTACTCGCTAAGTAGTTTAACGTAGCTTAGTTAAGCCGGGGTCGCCTTTAACTTAAGCAGCCCGCAGCTTAAAGTATCCTACCTTAAGCTTAAGGTATAAGTAGTAGCTTATCTTTTATTAGTATTTATAGCTATCTCCCCCGCTTAAAAGTAGTAGTAAGGGGGGGAGGATAAGTAAGGCTTTTAGCCCGTACATTTCTTATAAGCGGCGCGGACATAGACGCTATAAAAGTAAGCTTATATTTAGGCCTGCTTATAAAAATTCAGCGCTTGTTTAGCGCGCGTATATTCTTAATCGGACTTATCGTTTATTTGCGCTGCTTAGTTATTAATCTTGTATATAGCTATTAAAATAAAGTCTTTTATACGCTATATGCGATTATAAGACCTCTTTTTTTTACTATAAACGCGCTTATTAACTTTATAAGCCCGCTATATACTTATTACCCCGTTTATACCGCACCGCTACTAATACTATTATTATACTAAAAAAGAAAGTTATATTTTTAACCTTAATATAAGTCTACTCCTTAAGCTACTAAGAAAAGATACTAAGAATAATAAGGCCTAAGCCCGCTATAGCACTAAGTATAAGATTTCTTACTATATATATATAAGGCGCCTCTTAGGTAATAATATATTTATAGTTTTTTAAGGCTATTTAAAATAAGCTTATATATATTATAGCCGTGCCTACTATATATATTTATATATTTATATTATTAACCTATCCTTAACTATTTCTATAGAAGTATATATCGCATATTTATTAAGTAAATAAATTTATTTTTAAGTAAGTAGTTTTATACTAAGCCCGCTTTTAGTTTATAACTAACTTCTTTTTAGCTTACTATAATTAGTAAGGACGCGGCCTATAAACTTTATACTATATAAAAAAAGTTATATAAATTAAGCCGGCTTATTAAGCGCTCTTAATATATAAAGCTTACTACCGCCGCGATAAAGCTTTAGTAGCGCGCCGGCGCTATTATAACGCGGGCTTTTATATTTAGTGCCGCTCTTAGTCCGGCTTTGCTTTATAAAAACGTTAAGCGTCTCGCCTTTACTTTTAGTTATTTCGCTAATAACCGCACGCGCGGCCCGCGCGGCTAATACTACGTTTACTAATAAGCCTAGCGGTATTATTATAGTCTTATAATTAAACCGTCTATAAAATAGCTTAAAACTTAAAGAGTATAAAGAATATAATAGCTATAGTAGCTAACTACTTTAGCTTAAGTAGTTATAAAGGCTAAGATATTGCTATTAAAGGCTATTTACTTAACCTTAATTTAGCGAGAGCTTATACCGCTTTTACTTTACTAACGCCTCTTCCCCTTAAATCTCCGTCGTTTTAAAGGACTTTAAGGCTAAAGCTAAAGCTAAGAAGAAAGCTTAAGCTAAGGCCTTAGCTAAGGCTTACGCTTAAAAGCGAGCTGCCCTTACTTAAAAGCTTAAATATAAAGGGGTACTTAAAGGTAAAGGTAAAGGTAAGGCTATTAATACTAATAACGCGTTTAACTTAAAGGAGCTTAAGTTTAACTATACTAATAATAAGGGGAAAAAAGGAGAAGAAAAAGAAAAAGGGGGTAACGCTAAAACTAAGGCCTTTAAGGATAAAGGTAGCTCCTTACTTAACCTTAATATTAACCTTATTAATTTTAACTTTAATAGCGGCGACGATAATAATAGCTACGACTTTAGTTTTTCTTCTTTTAAGCCCGCTCTTACTTTACTTATAATTAGTAATAACCCCGCTATTATATAAAAACGCGCCCGCGGCATTTTTAAAAGTAGCGCTTTTAAAGCTAATAACCTTATAGATATTACCTTTAAGCGCGCTTATATTACCCTTACTCTTAGCTTAAAGGGTTAAAAAAAGGAGATAAAAGACCTTAGCTTAAACTTTAAGTATTACCAGTTTTTGCTTATAGTAAAGCTAAGTTACTTCCTCTTATTTTCCTTATAATGCTTAACTTAGCTTAGTTAACTAAGTACTATCTTATTACGCCTTATAGCGTAAGGATAAGGGGATAAGGCGCGGACTAATTACCGCCGGTCGAGGCTAGTACTATAGACTAATTACCGCTAGTTAAGGCCGGTACTACAGACTAATTACCGCTAGTCGGGCCGGTATAACGGACTAATTACCGCACGTAAACGTATATAGGGGTTTAAAAATAGTAAAAAGCTTATCTATTCTTAAAGGCATAGCTAGCTACTTTATACTTAGTTCTTTAAGCTAATTTTAAGGATCTTTAACTATACTATCTATAGTACGTAAAATAAACCGTAGATATCCTTATAGAATTGCTTAATAAACTAAGTATAAGCCCGGTTAAAAACACTATAGACTATAGTCGGGGAAATCCCTTAAATATCCTTAGATATCCCTTAAAAATCGCGGTAAGGTTTATCCCGTATCTTTTAAGGTGCTTTTATAATTAAAAACGGGTCGAACTATAGTTAAGATATCCCGCGGAAATCCTTAGAAATCCCTTAAAGATGCCGGCGGAATCCGCTTAATAGTTTCTACGGTATCTCTTATAGTTAAAGACGTCGTAAACTATAGTTAGGTAGGCTCTTAACCCTCCGTAGTTATATCCCGGAAACCTTAGCGGGGTCCGACCGGTAATATTCGTTATATCTCCTTAAGCGAGCCTTTATAATACGTGCTCCGGGCGTTCTTATCGCGGGGTTCCGTAAGGCTTCCTTAAAAGTAAAGTAAGGAGTCCGGGCATAGCTGTTTGGATTCCGTAATACTTTAGTAATATAATAAACCTAAATACCCTTAAAGTAAGCTAGTTAAAGCTTACTAAAAAGCTATTTAATGCTTTAACTATATAAAAAGAGGCTATATTAAAAGAAACTATATTAAAAAGAGGAATTTCTTTAAAAAAAGGAATATACTTATTTATAAAAGTAATGCCTTTTTAACTTATAATCCGCGATATACTTTACTATTACTTTTACTTAAGAATATTAAAGAAATTAATACTAAGCTAATAATACTAACCTTTAGTTTATATAAAATTAGTTCGCTTATAAAAGGTCTTTATAAAGAAGAACTTAATAAAGAAATAAAGATAAAAGCTAAAAGCTTAAATAACTAATAAAAGAATGCTTTTAAGACTAAGGATAAATATAAGCTAAGAACTTCCTTACAAACTTTTAATAAAGATAACGCAAACGTTCTTAATTTTAATATAAACGTTAAACTTTTAAATATAAAAAAAGCTATTATTTAAAAAATCTTAAATTTAAGAAAATAGATAAAGAGCCCTTTTTAAAAAAAGAAATTAGTAACGGGCTTTACGCTTCTTTTATAAAATATCTTATTTTAGTTATAACTATTTAAGATAAGGCGTATAAGTAGCTATAAAAAGAAGGAGCTTTAAAAGATAATAATAGTGTCTAGCTAGCTAAGAAAGAATGTATATATAAAGGGGTGCCTTTATATATATATATAGCTAACCCTTATAAATAAGGGCTAGGGCTATACTTAAGGCTCTTATAGTAAAATAAGTATAAGGCCTTAGCATATATACTTCTTATATTTATAATACCTCCCCTTAGCTATATATAAGGCGTATATATATATAAAGCCTTATAATATAGCCTCTCCCTTATATATTCCTCCGGCCTTAGTGTTTTTTAATCTTAACTAATTATAACTAGCTATTCCGCCTACATAACGCCCCGTTTATATATAGAGCCCTTTAAAGCTTTATTTAGCCGCCTTTTTTATTCTTAGCTACTAAACGATTTAATCGTGTTTTTCTCTTAAGAGGCCTTTTATAAGGCTATCCGCGATTATCTTATTAGTCCGCACCTATACTAGTCGAAAGAAGCCCTTATCGGTACGGTAGATAATCTATTTATAGCGGATATAAATATACTTAGTCCTAGCTATATTATTCCTATTTAGTACTATAAGCCTCGCCTTTTAGCTATTTATAAAGATTATAGATAAACTTAGCTATAGCTAGCCTAGCTTTATTAATAACTAATATTACTATATCGCCGCTATGCCTATAGGCGTAAGGTTTTTAAACTCCGCCTTTATTAAAGAGGTCGCTATAATCGTTTGCCTTTTGCTCTTTTAAAAGATAGGCCCGTCGCTAAGGAATATAACGTAGCCCGCTATAAAGCAACAAGTGCTTTAGTTATTAATAAAGGAGGTATCTTTATATACTTAAAGCTTAAAGTCCTTAATTAAGTATTTCCCCTTTATTATAACCTTATAGTTTAAGGTGCCCTTAATATAACGCTATAGCGTCTTTATTATCGCTATATAGTTATATATCGGGTTACTACTAGCTTTAAAGAGCTTATTCGCTATATATATAATATCCGGCTAAGTGCTTATTAATAAGTAATTAAGGCTGCCGGTCTAGCAAAGCTACTTTATAGTGTTTATTATAAGTTCTTAACTTTTTTAGTTATAAGGAACCTTAAGTCTCGCTAGCTATAGCGCCTTTATAGCTCCGGTAACCTCTTATCCGAATTTTTTAAAGATCTTCTTAGCGAACCTTGTTTAATATATAAGAATCGTTCTTACTGCCTTATCCTATTTAAATTAAATGCTTAAGAATTCCTAAGGCTCGCTAAGCTACTTAGTCTTATATAGCTTAGTTAAAATATCGGCCGCGGCCTTAATAGCTTCTTTAGTAGGTGCTGCTATAATAAAATTATCTATATAAACAACTATAAGTATATCGCCTGCTTTATAGCGGAGGATATACTTATCCGTCTTAAGGCGCTTAAAGCTATATTCTCTTAAGTTTACGCTTACTTAGTCGTATTACTACTTAAGCGAGCTTTTATAACTCTATAAGGCCTTATTAAGCTTATAGACCCGGCCTATACTATCCTTTAGCTTATAAGGCTATATAATAAAAGCCTCTTCTTATACCTTTATATATATATAGGCGTAAATAACGTTAAATTGTTTTTATTTTAAGTTCTTAACTATAATAACTATTATAAATAGCTTTAACGAGGCTTAGTATACTACTACTATATAGAGCTCCTTTATAGGCCTATCCTTTAAGTCTTAGTCTCCTTAGACAACTTAACGGGCCTTTATAAAGGGTTTTTTACCTTAAACTAGCTTCTTAAGATAGACCTATTTCCCGTTAAAGACCTAAGCCCTTCGTAGTCTATATATAAGGCTTTAAGCATCCTTTTACTTTAATTTATTAATTTCCCGCCTTATCGTAAGCAGCTAGTAAGTCTTATAGTTATCTTACTTAAAGGCTTATTTTTAAGATATCTACGAACCCTCTATAGCGGCGATTATTATACTAAATACGGAGAGGACTAGCTAGTTACTTAAGTTATTAAATTAGTCCCTCTCTTAGTAAATTACTTTAAGAGCTATTAATACGCTTAGCCTTAATAGGTTTTAGCGTTAGTCTATAATAGTTAGCTCTGTTGTTAAAGCCCTTAATATAGTTCTTTAAAGCCCTCCCTTAACCGCTACTATATAACTAATCTATTAGCGAGTTAGCCGATTATTAAGTCGGTATATCTTATTAGCTTATAGTGCCTTAAGCGGGAAATCCGTAAGTCTCTTACTATTAAGGTTTAGCGTATAAGGAATTAAGCGTATCTTTAGCTACGGGGTCTTAGGAAAAGTCTTTAAGTAACCTATACCTATAAGGGCCGTCCTTAAGCTACTTTAAACCCTTATAGTTTCTCCTAAGTATACCTCTAGCCCTTAAACTAAGGCATTTAGTATTAAGATATTTATATTATTATCGCCTAGCTTTATTATTATTATTAGCGGGGAAGGGGTATAATAAGGGGTTAGTAGTAATAGCTATAAAGCTTATTACTGCTTAAGGGGCAGCAGCTTCGGAGCTTACTACTACCTTAGCTCGTTACCCTTATCTTAAAAGCTACCTAGCCTACCCCCTTTAGATTTATCGTTCTCGTTATAATTAAGGTTATCTTAACAGTTAAGGGTCTTATAATAGCTTAAGCGATACGGCATTATATCCTTTATAAGGTTAGTATTATCCTTATCCTTATTAAAGACTATAATATTATAGTCTTCTTCTTTAAGAAGTAAGGTCTTCTTAATTACCTTATAAAAGCGTATATCCTTAGCAATTATAATTTCCTTTAAGTTAAAGAGCTATACCTTATAAATATAACTATAAAGCCCCTTAAGACTTATAAGTCTTTCTTTTTACGCCTTAAGGTCTATTTTAGCCGTCCTAGCTAATATCTTTTACGGCTTAGTTATATATACGATATAACCTTAAGTCGGGATATATTTAATAGAGTATATATAGGGAACCTTAATCTCCTTAAGTAGGGCTTTTAGCGGCGCCTCCCTTAAAGCGATGCCGCGTAAAGGTAAGAGGTTCGCTATATATATAGCTATTTTTACGTACTAAGGCTTAAGGAATTCCGGTAGCCTTATCTTAATATATATTACCTTTATAGACTTTATAAGCATGCGGCCGGCTCTCTTTACCTTACCGTTTTGCTAAGATA
Source organism: Ophiocordyceps robertsii (assembly GCA_027405785.1). Taxonomy (NCBI): domain Eukaryota; kingdom Fungi; phylum Ascomycota; class Sordariomycetes; order Hypocreales; family Ophiocordycipitaceae; genus Ophiocordyceps; species Ophiocordyceps robertsii. Next base: position 14,886 of record JAPEBW010001600.1, on the reverse strand, counting down.
CGTAGGGTACGCTATAGCATAGTATAAAGTAGTCCTCCCTTAATTAGGCCTTTATCTTCTTAACGTAGAATTTTATTGCGTTATTAAAGGCTAGCACTTAAACGAGGGCGTTAGTAGCGCTATTCTTAACTTATAACTTCTAAGCCTTTATTATATTAAAGGCCCGATCTCTTATAGGCGAAAATAGTACTTAGTAGAATCCGGTAAAGACGTCGATATTATAAAGGTAATAGTTAATGCCCCTATAGCCTATAGGCTTATATTAAAAGAAGTCTTAATATATATACGCAAGGAACGCTTAAGCTACTACGCTTAAGTTATAATTAATTATCGCGTCCGCTTTCCTTAAATAGTAAGCCTTATAATAAAATCTCTTAGCCTCTTTTTTATTTATTTTAAGGCTAGCCTTATTATATACTTTAAGGACCCTTTTTAAGCTAGCGTAGCTAAGGCGGCGGTATATCGTCTTATAATCTATATATCGCTAAGTATATAGTAGGGCTATAAAGCTTAAGGCCGTATACGTGCCCCTTAGCTTTATATCCGGGATCGTTATAATACGTATCTTTTAGGCAATATTATAGATCTTAGTCTTAGAAGGTATATAAAATAGTCGTTCCTTAATATCGTTAAGCTTAATGCCCTTCTCCTTAAAGCATTAATTGCTAATAAGGTTAGCCGGCGATGCCGGCGTGTAATTAACGTTTAATAGCTTTAATATAACGCTGCCGATAATAACTTTAACGGTGCTTATATCTTCTACTTATAGCGGGCTACTATTCGACGATATTATCGAAAAAGGGTTAACGGCTTTTATATTAATAAACTATTTAAGGTTATTAAAGCAGTAAGTCGTGTATTTAAAGTCTATAACGGCTTTATCTTAAATAGGCTTATGTTTATCTATAACGGCACCGCTTAAGAAGGAGCCGTTAAACTCGCTACTAGCCGTTATAATAGCTATACTGCCCGTTTTATTTCCTTTATTGCTAGTCGCGGCTTTAGCGGCTTAAAATGCCTTTTAAAATTTAAGGGCCTTATTAAGATACTTAGTTTAATAGTCCGGCTCTTTATATATAACTTTCCTTAGCTTAATGCGGTAGGTGTACTTTAAAATAATAGTCTCTTTAAAGGTATTATATTTCTTACTTAGTTTACTTAAACTAGTATTCTTATTAAAGTCCTCCTTAAAGCCCTTAATACCGCTTCCGCTATTATTGCTAGGACCCTTAGCCTTACTAAACGTAGTATTAGCTAGGGATTTAGATTTTTCGGCTCTTATAACCCCCGTAAGCTATTTATATAGCTTATCTTTCGCGATATAATTCCCTTGCTATTAGTTATAGGTTTAGTTACTATACTAGTTAAGACGTTATTTTCGAATACCTTTAAGGGCTATAATTACGAAACGTCGTTTTAGTAGACCCTTATTTACTATAATAGGCTAATCTTAATATTAATATAGCTTCTTAATAAACTCCTTTATACTAACGAACTTTTTTAAGTTAAGGGCGATAAATTCTATAAAGGTTATATAAAAAGCAACCTCCAGGACCTTTATTAAGGACACTTTAATTAAGTCTATTATCTATTTAGCGGTTAGTTCCTTATCCTTCCCGTTATTTATAATAAGTTCCCTTATCTTAAAAGTAATGCTTATAATAATACTATGCGTAGCTATTTTATTCTTTATTTCCTAAGTTTTATACTTAGGGTCGTCCTTAAGTAGTAATATAATAGTGCCGTTAATAAAGCCCTTAAGGTTTTTTACCTTTAAGGCGACGATAAGCTTTATTCTTTATAACTTATAATTCTCTTATCCTTAAAGCCTATTTCCTATAGCCTTACGCCCTTATCTTAAGGCTATAAAAGCTATTATATATTCTATATATAGTCTGCTAGTAGCGACTATCTTACTATACCGAGCTGCTAATAATAGCAGCGACTATCCTATAGGCCGTCGATGCGGTAGATCTTCTACCGCGGGTAATATAGCTATAAAGTAAGCTATATAGCTATAAATTCGTATTTAGCTTAGGCGTGTGCGTTGCGTAGGCATACCCTTAAGGCTGTTAATTTATATTGTTATGTAGGTGGCGATAGCCTTAGTATCTTAAGCTGCCGCGCCTTTGCCTTAGTTTTTTAGGGCCTACGGGTTAAAGGAAGGGTTGAAATATAATTAAGATAATTAAAATTAAGAGGTTAAGGTAGCAATTTCGCAGCGCGCGAGGGCTATAACCTATAAAAAGAAGGAGTTCTAAAAGATAATAATAGTGTCTAGCTAGCTAAGAAGGAATATATATGCGAAGGGGTGCCCTTATATATATGTGGCTAACCCTTATAAATAAAGGCTAGGGCTACGCTTAAAGCTCTTATAGTGAAATAAGTATAAGGCCTTAGCGTATACACTCCTTATATTTATAATAGTAGCTATCTTAAACTAAATACTATAAAAACGATTGCCTTATATACTTTTTAAATAAGTAAGGAAGCGGATAGTTTCTTAAATTAAAGAAGACTTTTAATAAACCCGCTATAACGACTAAAAAACTTACTACTTATTATAAAATCTAAACAGCCACGCTTAAACTCCTTACTTTACTCTTAAGGAGCCTTACGGAACCTTATAATAAGAACGCTTAAAGCACGTACTATAAAGGCTCGCTTAAGGAGATATAACGAATATTATTAGTCGGACCTTACTAAGGTTTTTAAGGTATAACTATAAAGGCTTAAGAGCTTACTTAACTATAGTTTATAACGTTTTTAACTATAAAAGATACTATGAAAACTACTAAGCGGATTCCGCCGGTATCTTTAAGGGATATCTAAGAATTTTTATAGGATATCTTAACTATAGTTTAACCCGTTTTTAACTATAAAAGCACTTTAAAAGATATAGGATAAACTTTACCGCGATTTTAAAAGGATATTTAAGGATATTAAAAGAATTTCTTTAATTATAATTTATAGTATTTTTAATTAAGCTTATACTTAGTTTATTAAGTAATTTTATTAAGATATGTATAGTTTATTTACGTATTAATAATAAATAAAAGGATAGTATAGTTAAAGATCCTTAAAATTAGCTTAAAAAACTAAATATAAAGTAGCTAGCTATACTTTAAAGAATAAATAAGCTTTTTACTAGTTTTAAACCCTTATATACGTTTATATATAGTAATTATTTTATTATACTAGCTTAACTAGTAGTAATTAGTCCGTAGTACCGGCCTTAACTAGTAGTAATTAATCCGCGCCTTATCCCTTTATCTTTACGCTATAAAGCATAGTAAATAGTAGCAATTCTAACTTATTTAAACGGAAATCCTTAAATATCTACTAAGCTAAGAGCGATTATATCGCACGATAAAGGACTTTTTTTATAAGAAGTTAAATACTAAATAATATTTTCTTTAATAAAAAGCTCTTATTAGCCTTTAAGTTTAACCTTAATAATAAGTACCTTTTTCTTAACGTACTTATAATAAAACTTTAAGATAAGTAGGCTATAAATGTAAAAAAGGCCGCAGCTTACTAAGTATATTAATTTAATAATCTCCTTTACCTTTTTTTAAAGTACTATACCGCGATAGTATATAAAGCTAAATAGGATATAAAACGAGTCCCGCTTAGCTAAGCTAAAACTTCCGTCTTTTAAGAGGCAATCTGCTTTTAAAATACTAATAAAAGATAGACTATAAAATGATAAAATCTATATAACTAAGTAAACTAAATTAAGTATTACTTAAATAGATTAATTATCCTTTAAATAAAAAAAGTAAGGATAAGCTAACTTTAAAACTATCCGGCTCCCCGCTTACTAAATACCCTTTAAATCAAGCTTATAATAAAGTCACTCTTTCCTTAAAACGATAAGCTTAGCGGATATTTCTACCGCATACTATTAATAAAGTTTAGTTTAAAAGCCTTAATTAAAAATCCGCTTTAAAAGATACTTAGTAGTTTTTTAGTTTAGTATTACTATTTAGCCTTATCTACTATAGCTATGCTAATTAAGGCATTTTTAAGACTCTTAATTAATAAAAACGAGCTTTTTATACCGAGGGCCTTATAGTATACTAAATTCTAAAACGCGTATAAAATAGAAGGTTAAGCGCTTAATAAGAGTATTAAGACTAAGACCTTAATAATAAGGAATAAGGACACGGTAAGCGATACTTTTAGCGGGCTAAACTTATTTATATTTAGCGCGTAAATACTAAGACTAAGTATAGCCTTAAGCCCTTAAGTAAAAATAGTAGTAATATTAAACGAATAGTTTTTTAGTCTTTTTTAAGTATTAAAAAAAAGATATACTTACTAAGCCTTAAGAAAAACCTTAACTATAAGCTAAAGATATAAGGGGATTTAACCTATTAAGACCTTTAAAAGTATCTTTTAATAAAGTTTAAGAAAATAATAAAGCTAATACGTTTTAAGGAGTAGACCGTTTTATTAACTTTATCCGCTTAAACGCTAATAAAAGCGAGGCCTACGCGGATAAATTAGCTATTTAATTGCCTTCCTTTCTTTAAAGAAGTACGGCGGAATAGTATTTTAAGGACCTTTTAAAACTATAATAAGAAGAACTTAGTAAGCCCGGTATAAAACTAAGGTAATAGATCTTAACCTTATAAAAACGGTTTAAAATCCGCTTAAATATAGCGATATAAGCACTTAATAAGGAGCGCTTTACTATTAAAGATATAGTAGTAAGATTAAACTTTAAGTCTTAAATATCTCGCTAATAATATAAAGCTAAGGCCGTGCTTTATTAGCTAAACTACTTAATAATAGTAATTTACTAAAAGCTAGATATTTATTTATAAAAATCCTTATAACGTTTTATAAGAAACGAGGATATTTAAAAATAGATTAATAAATATAAGGAAATTCTTTTTTAGCTATAAGTTTAATATACTTAAAGATCTTAAAAGTACTTATTAGCGTAAAAAAAATAGGTTTAACCTATAAAAAAGTAAGGGCTAACTAGCTATACTTTATATATACTTAAAAGATAGTTTAGGACGTCTTAGCTATCTATAAATAGCTTGCTAAGGCCGTAGGTTACGTTTTAAAACCGCTTAATAAAGGCGGATATACTATAAGCCTTATAGCGCTCGCTAAGTTAAAAGAGAAACCTATTTAAATAGCTAAGAATATAAGCTAAGGTCCTTTAGCTTAAGAGAAAAAGAGCCTTTAAGACTATATACTTACTAACGCAAAAGCTAAAGTAAGTATACTTTTTAATTAAGGGCAAAACTATAGTAAAGACTAATAACTATTTAAAGGATGAAAAGAATAATATAAAAAGAGCTTAATTAAATATTAATAAAAGCTTAAAGGAAACCGCAATCTATATTATAATAGACTTAGTTTAAGAGGCTAATAAAAAATACGGATTTTATAGTAAAGCATTCCCTTTAAATAATAAGCTTTACTAATATATAAAAAATAAATACCCCCTTAACCTTAACTAAGATATTGCCGTATAAAGACATAGCTTAGTATAATAAGTAGTTATTTAAAAGCTATAAAGCGTTTAGATAGTTAAGGCTTCTTTTAATATTTAGCTATTTAGCTTTAATAAGCTATTATAATTTACTTATATATGCTTATTAGTTTAAAAAAAAGAAAGGCTTAAGATAAGTATTAAAGCTTATATAAATAATAAGGTAAACTAAAGCCTTTTTTAAGCTAACTAAGTAAAGACCTTTTAAAATATAACTATAAACTCCTTTTAATAAGTTCTAATTTAAGGAATAAGAAAGATAGCTACTATTAAATAAGTAGAATTTACTTTATATATACTAAGAAGGCTAGATAGTAGCCTCGCGGTTATAAAGGTAAGGATCGGTGCTTAAATAGTAAAACGCTTAGCGGCTAATATATTGCTTAGCTAAGACCTTTTAGTTTCTTATTAAGGGGACCTTATTAACCTTTTATTAGTCTTATAAATCGGGGCTTATAAAGGGATTAAAGCTAAAGTTTAAATAGTCTAGCTAAGACTAGTAATATATAGTTAAGTAATTTACTTAGTTATTATAATAATTCTAGCTAGTTTTAGCTACGCCTTACTTATATAAGTCCGGGCGCCGCTATTAAGGCGTTATATAATATTTTTCCTTAACGACCTTAAGCTTACTTAAATAATAATATAAGATTATAAAAGCTTTATAGCGATAAATTATTTAAAGGAACTACTAGTACTCCGCTAAAGCTAAAAAGTAAGGATAATTATAAACCTTAATAAGTAGTTTTAGCTATATAAGAAAGTCGATACTATTACCTTTTTAGCGGAAGCCCTTTTAAAAAATCCGGATAAGATAAGCCCTGCTAAGGACTTTTTATAAAAAGATCTTATAGTAAACTATAAGCTTAGAATTAGCCGAATTAAAGACCTGCTTAAACTTACTATTAATAAGGGCGTTTAGATTTATATTAAGGACTTAAAATATATATTAAAAGTTTAAGATATCCTTTAATCGTTTCCCCGCCTTTAAAAGAAGAAAGAAGTAGTATATATAAACAAATCTAAATATATACGTATTCTTTAAATAAAAAGATAATAATATTAATAAGTTATATTAAGATTATACTTATTAAGCGATAAGGATAAAAAGATAGTAAATACGATATTTAGCTAGCTAACTATATAAGGCCGATTAAAACGAGTTTATAGGCTAACTTTATTCGCGGCGCCGGTATTTATAGGTTAAAAGACGGTAAATAAAAAGGAAAAAGAATAAGTAGTTATAGACTTATAAGGGATTAACGCTATTATTACCTTAAACGCTTACTTAATGCCCCTTTAAAGCGATATAATTAAACGCCTTAAAGGAAAAAAGTTTATTAATATAGTAAACGTATAATCGTTTTTTTATTAGTTCTTAGTTTATTAAGACTATTAAGAACCGTTTATAGTTATAAGCTATCGCGGGCTAAAGAGATTATTAGTAATACTTATAGGCTTTAAGAACTCCTTAATATACGTTTAAAGGTTTATTAATAATATCCTCTATAAATACTAAGAATACGCAGCGGCTTATATTAATAATATTATTATTTACTTTAATATAGGTAAAGAATACCTTTAATATTTAAAGGCTATATTCCGCGATTTTTATAACTAGAATATTACCTTATCCGGACTTAAGTCTTTTTTAGTATACTTATTTACATAGCTCCTTAAATTTAAGGTAAACGCTATTAGCTTAATAAATATAAACGAACGCGTATAAGCCTTAAGAGATATCGCGTTTTTAAAGAACCTTTAATAGCTTAAGAAATAAATCGGCCTTACTAAGTAGCTACGCTATATAGTCCCGTATTTTACTAAGGAAGTTAATATCTTATAAAAATAAAAGATAGAGCTGCTTTAAGTAAGATAAGAAGAAAGAGTCCCTTTAAAGAGCTAAGGATAGGTTTAATATACTACGAAAGCCGCTTTTTAGCTTACTTTAAAAGAAAAAGAAGCCTTTATAAATTTAATTAAAAAACTTACTAAGCCTTTAACGATTTACTACTTTAACCCCGCTTAATAACTATTTATTTAGATTAATATATCTTAAAAATATAAAGTAGCGGCTATAGCTTTTTACTTAAAAGAAGGCACGGAATAAGATAAAAAGACGCTACTAGCCTAGACTAAGGTCTAGCTTATCGTTTACTTAAGCCACGCCCTTTAAAGCAAAGAGCTTTAATACTAGCTTATAAAACTTAAAGTAGCTAGTTTAGTATAAGTAGTTTATACGTTACGCACTATAATACTATCTATTAAAACGCTATAAGTAGTAATCTTTACCGACTATATAAGTACTTATAGAATTATATACTAGAAATCCCTATTTCTTATTAATATAAAATTTAATAATAAGCTAGTCTTTATATCTTAATACTTAAGCTAATTCCCGCATAAGGTATACTATATTTTAAGCGTTAAAAACGTCGTGCTAAACGCTTTTTTACGTTTACTATACTAAGATAATAAGCTAGTATTCTTAAACTAAAAAGGGGAATTAAAACGTATTTAAGAAGATAAGATTATAGACCGCGTATTTCTTTACGCGGAAGTATTAATCGAATTACCGCTTTATTAAAAAATAATAAATAAATATATAAAAGATATATAATAAGTAAAGATTATAGCATAGCTTAATAATAAAGATAGTATCTTTAAACTCTTATTTTTTTTAGTTATAAGGGTTATTATACTTTAAAAAGAACGATAAACGCTAAAGACTCTATATTCTTAAGACTTATACTAAGGAGATCGTTAAAAACGCCTACGCTAAAGATTTTTATACTAGCTATACCTCTATATAATAAGATTTATCTAAAAGCTTCTTAATCTTTTAGCTTAGTAGATATATAAATAAGATTATAAACAGCTATAACGCTTATTACTATAACTAAACTAGTTAAGGTAAGACGCTAAGGTAGCTTATCTCGATTTAAAGCTTACCGGTTTTATACTATATAATAGCAATAGACTTTATTACGAAGCTCTAAGTAGTTTAAGCTAAATAATTCTTATAAAAGATCTTATAAAGAACTTCTTTAATACCTTATTAACTATAAATAATAAATTTCTAAAAAATATATCTCCTTATCTTAAGCAATAACTAGTTTATAGCGGAAGACTAAGTATAAGTATTATATATTAAGCTACTCCGCGCTAACTAAGGGATTTTAAAAGGGATAATTTTTAACTAAGATATAAAGTTTACTTTAGTATTTTAGCGGACCTTATAGTAAGCCTTTAGATTAAAGCTTCTTATATTTACTACTTAGTACCTTTTAACTAACGGCTTATTAAAAAAGCGAAACTAAACTATAAAAATCGCGTAATGATTTTTTATAGCTAATTTCCTAGACTAATACTAAACCGATACGCTAATCCCCTTTTAGTTTAGCCTTAATAATTCCTTTTTCTTAGTAATTTATATAGCCTTTAATAAGCTAATTATAAGGATAAGAATAGATAACGGCTTTTAGTTCCTTAATAACTACTTATACTTATAAAACTAAGAGGTCTTATAAGAAGAAGCTAAGTTAGCTATTACTTATACTTAAGCCGATATAAAGGATAGATATAATAAGAAATACCGCTTATTAAAATTTAAGCCTAGCGATTAAGTCTAGCTATAACTTAGTAAAGGTTATAATATTACGGATAGCAGCCTGGCAAAGCTTTAAAAAAGATATACTAAGCTATTTAAAGTTATTGCTAAAGTAAGATAGCTTATATACTAGTTAAATATAAAAAGGTCTTTTAATATTTATTTAGTTGTTTTAATAATATAACTAAGCTTAGCGGATAAGCTAGCTATATACTTAAGCTTAATTTAAAAAAAATAGATACCTTACTTAAAGAAGTAAGAAATAAAATAAATCTTATAAAGCTATATAATAAAAAAAGGCAGTAGAAAGCTAAAGAAATAGTTCTTTATAGCTTAAAAAGGCTAGCTAAGTAGCTATAACTTTTAGGTAAATAAAAAAGCGGTTTTTTATTAAGGATTATAAAAGCCTTTAAAAAAGCATTAAAGGAGTTAGCTACTTAAGTAGTTTAAATAAAAGCATAACGCGCGGCCTTTATAACTTAATATAAAACTCTTTAATTAAAAGAATTAAGCGGTTAAGCCTAAGTATAAGACTTAAAGGCTATTATAAGTTATAAAAAACTATTACTTACTATACTTAAGGTAATTAGTTATTTTAATAATAATATACTGCTATTTACCTTAAGTAATAAGGCCCTTTTAGCCTTATAATATATCTATTTAAATTCTTTTTACCGCCCGCCCTCTCTCCCTTTCTTTTTTCTTTTTATAACTATATTTCCCTTTACTATTAGCTATAACCCGCCGTACCTTACTTACTCCTATACGTATAACCTTCTTTACCTTAAGCTTATAATCTTTATAATTTTATTCTAGGTCCCTTTATCGTTTAACGTCTTTTATAACTAAGACTAGCTATTTTATAACTACTTCTTTAGCTTACTTTCCTATAAGCCCTTATGCTTTTAATATAAAGGATATAAATAAGTGCTTAAGCTTTATAAAAATAAGGCGGCTATCCTTTATAGCCTTAAGTCCTTTAGCGATAGTTAAACCTTTTAGGTTTAAGCTTCTATATAAACCTACTCCGCTTTTTATAACTGTATATAAGCTAAGAAATTTAACTTAAATTATAGCACTATAAAAGACGGCTTATACTACCTTCTTTAAACACTTAACTTAAATAACTCGCCTTTTAGCTTTATACTATAACGTAGTTTTAACGGCCGGTTTTATAGTAACTTAGCTATACCTCTTACTTAGCTCTTACTATTTAAAAGCCCCTACTGCCTATATATTTTTTAAGGTATAGCCGAAAATCTTTATTAGTAAAATAACTAGCCGATACTTAACGCCTTTAAGTTAGCTAACCTCGCTATAATCCTAAGATTTATAGTAGTTATTATAGCTAGTAAAAACCCGCTTTAGCTAAACGATTAAAATAATATCCGCGCTATCCTTAACTATATATCTAAGGCCTAGCTTAACTAGTTTATAGCTAGGTTTATAATAGTATCTTAAGCTACTATAGCTAAAACCTTAACTCGCTTTATACGCGGTCTAGCTTATATTATAAAATCCCCCTCTTAACTTTTACCCGCTATAAGCCTTAAAGACCTATTTAGTCTTACTTAGCGAACGCTCTTTTTACCCGCCGCTATGCTTAGCCTAGCTATATAAAGGCATATAAGCGCCTTATTATAGTCTATCCGCTATCCCTCCTAAACTAAAGGAGATAGAAATAACTAGCCTTATAATATATTCCGCCGCTTAATTTTATAAAAGCCGCTAATAGTAATTAATATAATCCTTAATAAGCTTAGCTTTATAGGCCTATATTTTAGCGGGAAGATTATAATAATTAAAAGTTTTTACTTAGCTATAAACTATACTAAGTTTAACTTATAGGTCTATAAAGAGTCTAAACGCGACTTAACTTTAACTTAAGTAATAAAATTCCTAGGCTTCGATATCCGCCTTATTAGCTATACTAACTATACGCTTTATATTCTTACCTTTAAGGCCCTTTTTATAAAGAGGTTCTTAAAGACTATTAAGCACGTTTAAAACTTAAAGAGTAAAGAGTTAAGTATTAAAGCTATTAAGGACCTTATTACCTGCTTTTAAGCGGGAATATAAACGTTTAATACTTTAATATTAACTATACTTATTAATATTAGCGGGATAGCTTACCTTTACCTTAATACTTTCTTAGTAGCTAAATACGTATTAATTAGCGGAAAGGTATAGGTAATAGCGCCGCGTAAAAAAGATAATAAGTTAAAAAGCCTAGCGATAAAAAGCAGGAGATAACTATAATAATAGTAGTAAGTAAGATATAATATCTCGCTTATAAGCGGCTTATAAAGCTAGTAAATAGTTTAAGAAACTTAGCGGAGGATTAAAAAACGGCGTAAAGGGTAAGTTAGATAATAATATAAAATAAGGCTTAATTAAAGCTAGTCTTTTATAAAATATCTTACTAAGGAATTTAAATATTCCTTAGCGTAAAGACTTCTTATTACTTAATAAGTGCTTAAACGTAAGCCTTAATAGAAAGTTAGAAAACTTTACTATAAGTTTTAGCTAAATACGTAAATCGCCTTAATAAAGATAAAGATATATAACTAAATAGAAAGTAAGGATTTATAATAAAAGCCGCCTACTAACTATCTTAAGCTACTTAGTTATAATAAGCCGGATAGGCTAAAAAAAACTATTAAAAGAATAAGGACGGCGTACTACTAATATAACGTAAAGACGTTATTATAAAGCTATTATTTAGCGCCCCCTTTACTTTATTTCTACTTTAAACTAATAAGGATATTAGCTTTTCTTTTTTACTTAAGGGAGTTATTATAAAATCTAAATAGCTATACTTAAACTCCTTACTTTACTCTTAAAAAGCCTTATAAAACCCCGCGATAAGAACGCTTAAAGTACGTACTATAAAAGCTCGCTAAAGAAGATATAATAAATATTACTAGTCGGACCTTACTAAGGTTTTTAAGATATAACTATAAAGGCTTTTTAAGAGCTTACTTAACTATAATTTATAACGTTTTTAACTATAAACGATACTATAAAAACTACTAAGCGGATTCCGCCGGTACTTTTAAGAGATATTTAAGGATTTCTATAGGATATCTTAATTATAGTTTAACCCGTTTTTAACTATAAAAGCACCTTAAAAGATATAGGATAAACTTTACCGCGATTTTTAAGGGATATTTAAGGATATTTAAGGGATTTCCTTAACTATAGTTTATAGTATTTCTACCCGGGCTTATACTTAGTTTATTAAGTAATTTTATAAGAATATTTACGGTTTATCTACGTATTAATAATAAATAGAAAGATAGTATAGTTAAAGATCCTTAAAATTAGCTTAAAGAACTAAGTATAAAGTAGCTAGCTATGCTTTAAAGAATAGATAGGCTTTTTACTATTTCTAAACCCTTATATACGTTTATATATAGTAATTAGTTTGTTATACTAGCTTAATTAGCAGTAATTAGTTTATAATACTAGCCTTAACTAATAGTAATTAGTCCGCGCCTTATCCCTTAATCCTTATACTATAAAGCATAGTACTACTAATATTAAGGTTTTTATAAAAAACCTTAAGGAGGATATTAAAGCTAATAAAGAGGAACTTATATAAGAAAATACTAATAACTAAATTAAAATCGAATAACCTTTACTTTTTAAGTAGTATAATAAAACGACAATTAAAAACCTTTAAGATAGTAACTTAGTATTAACAAGTAAAATTATTAAACTAAAAGAAGATTATATTTCTCTTTCTATATATATTACTAATTTAATTAAAGATAAAAACGATCTTAAGAAAAAAAACGATAAGCTAGCCGATAAGCTTAAGAAAAATACGGAATTCCTTAACTAAGCTATTAAAGATATATTTAAACGATATAGCGAGTATTTTAAGACTAATTATAATCTTCGTAATAAGCATTATAATTTAAATATACTATTAAAAGTAAAACGATTCTTAAAAGATATGCTTAAAAACTAGTTAAAAAGGTAGTAAAACGAGCATAATAACCTTTAACGATATAATAGGATAATTTATACTAAAGGAGTTTTTATTAATAATACTATAATAAAGGATTATGCTATTATTAAAGATCTAGTTTTTAAAGCTATTAAAAAGCTTAGTAACTTAAATAAACTACTTTTAAGAATAAGACTAAGATCATAAGTATTATAAACGGAATTAAGATTTATTAAGAAGTTAGTAAATAAAGTAAAAAACTAATAAGCTTAAGAATAATAAAGCTATCTCTTAGTAAAAAGAACTTACTTATATTAAATAATAATTTTAAAGTATAAAAATAATCTTTTTCTTAGAATTAAGAGGATATTGTCTTAACGTATTAGTCGATTATAGTGCGATAAGTAGCTATATTTTTCCCTTATAATAGTAAATCGTTTAAAATTACGTTATAAAAAGAAAGACGAGCCTTATATGCTTTTATTAGTAAAAGAATTACCCTTGAAGTATAATAACGGCAAGATTATACTAAAGACTAATCCTTTTAAGTATACGATTAGGATTTATTACTTTAAAGATTCCTTTAGTATCTTAGCTATTAGCTATAATATTATATTAAGACTACCCTTTTTATAAAAATATAATCTTATAATAGATTAAGATTAAGGCCTTTTAAGGTTTAAAGACAATACTTAAAATATTTTACTTTATAGTTAAATTAAGGACGACTTTAAAACGAAAGGCTTAAACAGTTTAAATACGGCAATACTTAATAATAACTATATAAGAAAAAGTAATAATAAGGATAATAAAGCTTCTTTTATAAATATAAATATCGTATTAATAGAAATTATAATAGAAGCCGATAAGACAACTAGTATAACTAAAGATAATACGATTATAATTAGTATAATAAAAGCGAAAACAACGCTAAACCTTAGTAAAAAAACTAAAAGCCTTAAAGGTAATTATAAAACTACTTATAATTTATTAAAAGAAAATCTATACAATACCTTAAAGAATATTAAGCAATAATACCTTAAGTAAAAAGATAAGATTAAGAAGAAACGGAATAAGAAAAAAATTAAGAATAAGATATATAAAAATAGCTTATAGTATTTAGAAGGTACTATTTATTTAAAGCACGCCGAAAAGCGAATATAGTATATAAGACGTTTAGAAGGTACTAATAACTTAAAATAACTTAAGGATTATTATTAAAAAATACCTAAAAGTATACTAAAAGGATATTTCGATATATTTACGCCGCTACTTAAAGATAGGCTATTACTATAAGATAGTTAAGATTACGAAATTAAGTTAAAAAAAAGGCTTTAAGCTTAAATTCTATAAGATATATAACTTATATAAGAAGTATTTAAAGTTATTAAAAGAATATATTAACAAAACTTATAATAAGGTTATATTAAAAAGTCTAAATTAAAATATAGAGCTCTTATTCTATTTACTTTAAGGAATAGTAAAGATAACGAAAAAACTCGACTTTATATTAATTTTAAAGAGATAAATAACAATATAATAAAAAACTAAACTTAGTTACCTTTTATAAGCGAAATAAGAGATAGATTAGCTTATAAGTAGTAGTATACTTAAGTTAACCTAAAATCTACTTATAGCTAAATACGTATTAAAAAAAGAGATAAATTTTAATTAGCCTCTATAAGAGAGTGATTTTACTACTTTAATAAATCAGCTATTTAATCCTTACCTAATTAGCTAAGCATAAGGGGGTGTATAAATTATATAAAAACCCGCATTAAATAGCCTAGCTTCGGCTCGTTTTTC
>JAPEBW010001599.1:0-21591 GCA_027405785.1 Ophiocordyceps robertsii | reverse complement strand
AACGTAGCCTTTATAACTTAATACGAAACTCTTTAATTAAGAGAATTAAGCGGTTAAGCTTAGGTATAAGACTTAAATGCTATTATAAAGTACGAGAAACTATAGCTTACTACGCTTAAGGTAATTAGTTTTTTTAATAATAATATACCGCCGTTTACTTAAAGCAATAAGGCCTTTTTAGCCTTATTATATACTTATTTAAATTCTCTCCGCCGCTTACCCTCTTTTTTTTCCTTTCTTCCTTTTATAACTATATTTCCTTTTACTACTAACTATAGCCCGCCGCACCTTACTTACTCCTATATATATAACCTTCTTTACCGTAAGCCTACGATTTTTATACTCTTATTCTAAGTCCCTTTATTGTTTAATATCTCTTATAACTAAGATTAGCTATTTTATAATTACTTCTTTAGCCCGCTCTTTTATAAGCCCTTATACCTTTAATATAAAGGATATAAGTAAGCGCTTAAGCTTTATAAAAAGAAGGCGGCTATTTTCTATAGCTTTAAATCCTTTAGCGAAAGTTAAAACCTTTAAGTTTAAGCTTCTATATAAACCTATATAGCTTTTTATAACTACGCTTAAGCTAACGGATTTAACTTAAATTACGGCGCTATAAAGGATTGCTTATACTACCCTCTTTAAATACTTAACTTAAACGACTTACCTCCTAGCTTTATACTATAGCGTGGTCTAAATAGCCGGTTTCGCGGCAACTTAACTATACCTCCCGCTTAGCTTTTACTATTTAAAAGCCCCCGCCGCCTATATAATTTTTAAAGTATAGCTAGAAATCTTTACTAGCGGAATAACTAGCTAATACTTAATGCTTTTAGGTTAGCTAACCTTGCTATAGTCCTAAGATTTATAAAAGCTACTATAGCTAGCGGAAACCCGCTTTAGCTAAATAATTAAAACGATATCTACGCTAACCTTAATTATATATTTAAGGCCTAGCTTAACTAGTTTATAGCTAGGTTTATAGCGGTATCTTAAGTTACTATAGCTAAAACCTTATCTCGCTTCGCACGCGGTTTAGCCCGCGCTATAAAATCCCCCTCTTAGCTTATAGCCGCTATAAGCCTTAAAGACTTATTTAATCCCCCTTAGTAAACGCTCTTTTTACCTACTACTACGCTTAACCTAGCTATATAGAGGCGTATAAGCGCCTTATTATAGTTTATCTACTATCCCTCTTTAACTAAAGGAGATAGCGATAACTAGCCTCGCGATATATTCCGCCGCTTAATTTTATAAGAGCTATTAGTAGTAATTAATACGATCCTTATTAATCTTAGCTTTATAGGCCTATACTTTAGTAATAAGATTATAATAATTAAAAGCTTTTACTTAACTATAAACTATACTAAGTTTTACTTATAAGCCCGCGAAAAGTCTAAACGCGACTTAACTTTAACTTAAGTAATAAAATTCCTAAGCTTTAATATCCGCTTTACTAGCTATACTAACTACGCGCTTTATATTCTCGCCTTTAAGGCCCCTTTTATAAAGAGGTTTTTTAAGACTATTAAGTACGTTTAAAACCTTAAGAGTAAGGAGTTAAGCATTAAGGCTATTAAGGACCTTATTACCTGCTTTTTAGCGGGAATATAAACGTTTTATACCTTAGTACTAACTATACTTATTAATATTAACGGGATGGCCTACCTTTACTTTAATACTTTCTTAATAGCTAAATACGTATTAGTTAGCGGAAAGGTATAAGTAATAATACTATATAAAAAGGATAATAAGTCGGAAAGCTTAGCGATAAAAAGTAAGGGATAATTATAATAGCGGTAGTAAGTAAGATATAATATCTTACTTATAAGCGGCTTATAAGGCTTATAGGTAGTATAAAAAATTTAATAAAGGATTAAAAAACCGCGTAAAGAGTAAGTAAGATAATAATATAAGATAAGGCTTAAATAAAGCTAGTCTCTTATAACGTATCCCGCTAAGGAATTCGAATATTCCTTAGCGCGGAGACTCCTTACTACTTAATAAGTGCTTAAACGCACGCGTTAAAGGAGAGTTAAAAAACTTTATTATAAGTTTTAGCTAAACGCGCTAATCGCTTTAATAAAAACGAAAACGCATAATAAAATAAGAAGTAAGGATCTATAATAAAAGCCGCCTACTAACTATCTTAAGCTCCTTAGCTACTATTAGCTAAATAGGCTAAAAAAACTATTAAAAGCATAAGAATAATATACTATTAATATAGTATAAAGACGCTATTATAAAGCTATTACTTAGCGCCCCCTTTCCTTTATTCTTACTTTAAATAGATAAAGATATTAGCTTTTTTTTTTAGTTAAGGGAGTTATTATAGAATTTTAATAACTATGATTAAACTCCTTACTTTACTTTTAAGGAGCTTAACGGAACCCCTTTATAAAAACGCTTAAAGTACGCACTATAAAGGCTTACTTAAGGAGATATTATAAATATTATTAGTCGGACCTTACTAAGAGTTTTAAACTATAACTATAAAGGCTTAAGAGTTTACTTAATTATAGTTTATAACGTTTTTAATTATAAAAGATACTATAAAAACTATTAAGTAGATTCCGCTAGTATTTTTAAGGGATATTTAAGGATTTCCGCGGGATATCTTAATTATAGTTCGACTTATTTTTAACTATAAAGGCACCCCGGAAAATATAAAATAAACTTTACCGCGATTTTTAAGGGATATCTAAGGATATTTAAGGGATTTTCCTAATTATAGTTTATAGTACTTTTAACCGGGCTTATACTTAGTTTAATAAGTAATTCTATAAGGATATTTATAGTTTATCTACGTATTAATAATAAATAAAAGGATAGTGTAGTTAAAGATCCTTAAAATTAGCTTAAAGAACTAAGTATAAAGTAGCTAGCTATGTTTTAAAGAATAGATAAGCTTTTTACTATTTCTAAACCCTTATATACGTTTATATATAGTAATTAGTCCGTTATACCGGCTTAATTAGTAGTAATTAGTCCGTAGTACCGGCCTTAACTAGCGGCAATTAGTTTATAGTACCGGCCCCGACTAGCGGTAATTAATTTATAGTACCGGCCCCGACTAGTAGTAATTAGTCCGCGCCTTATCCCCCTATCCTTACGCCGTAAGGCGTAGTATCCTATGTCTTTTAAGGTGCTTTCTTAGCTAAATATAAGCTAAACTATAGTTAAAATATCCCGAGGAAATTCTTAGATATCCTTTAAAAATGCCCGCGGAATCTATTTAGTAGTTTTTATAGTATCTTTTATAGTTAAAAATATTATAAACTATAGTTAGATAAGCTCTTAAGCTTTTATAGTTATATTTTAAACGTTTTTATTATAGGGTTTTATAAGGCTTTTTAAGAGTATAGTAAGGAGTTTAAGGGTGGCCGCTTAGTCTTTATAATAGAAAAGACTTTATTAGCTTTATATATTACTATAAGGGATTTTATATAATCTTTTAAGGGTATTTAAAGCCTTTAAAATATCCGGTTTAGTAAAAAGAGCTAAATACTTAATAGACCTTATAAAGAACTAATAGTAGTAAACCTTTTCTATAAAGATAGTAGCTAAAGCTTTCTTTTAAGTCTTTAAGATAAGAAAAAGAAATTATTTAAAAAGAAAAACGTTGCTATTATAAGCGTTATATTCTTTATTAATATAAGTAAACTAACTAATATAATAAATTTAAAACTATTAATCTTATATAATATATAATTCTAAAAATAAAGTAAGGATGTTAATATTTATATAAAAATATAGCTTTTTAAGACGAAATATAAAGCTTTTAGCTTCCTTTTTTTTATTTTTAAAATATAATAATAATATCGTTAATAAAGAAAATAAGTTTAAAGTTTACTAGAAAGATATCAAGTTTTTTAAAGCACTAATAAAAGTTTAGAGGGTTTAAAGAGAGTTTTTATTAGCTATAAATCATGTAATTGTTAAAGCTTATACAAGCCTTTAACTAGACGTAATACGTATCCGGGTATTTTAAATCCGTTTAAAAAAGAAATATAGTTTTCTTTATAAAACCCTACGCAAATAAAAGTATTAATATCGTTAAGGAATAAAGTTTTAAGGCCGATATTAATAACTATAGCTATAAGAATATAGGAATTCCTTGTTATTAAAGCAGTAATATAAGTCTTTTTATTATTATAAGGTTATAAGTCTTTATAAACGTAAGTTTAGGACTTAAATCTTTATAAGTATCTATACGTATTAAACTTAAAAGTAAAAGTCTAAGCCTTAGGTAATTGTTAACTTATTGCTAAATTTTAAGGCATGTAATTAAAATAAAAAGATCTTTACTTTATATAAGGATTTCTACTTAATTCTTCTAGCTTTTTTTAATTTTTTGCTAAAAAGGTAGATTGCTATATTAACCTAAATTAAGGAGCAAATAGGTATAGAAGAGAGCAGGCTTATAGCTACGAGTAAGGGGATTATAAAGATGTAAACAGTGTGTAAAAAGGTGGAGAAATAGGTAAGATATATATATATAAGGTTAATAATCTATCTAAGGTAAAGGGGGGACTAAGGCTTCCTTATATAGACAATTCCTAAGCTATAAGTGACTTAAGTGATTTAGAAAAGAGCCCCCTATCTAGCGCAGTTATATATAGTGGGCTAATAGCTATTTATTAAGTTAATATTGTATTTATAAGGCTAGGGATTAATCCCGCAAGGAATACGAGGTAGCGTAGCGACTTAGCACGGATTATGCATATAGTCTCTAGACACACCTCTTCCTAATCTGCTTATATCTTGCTTATATATAGGTGGAATAATGCAAGGAAATACATATAGTATGCAGAATTATATAGCGGATTTAATATATATTTCAGCGTATTTATGTTATGTGTTATTTATGCTGTATTTAGCCTATAGGCTGCGGGAGAGTATATTTTACTCCCTTATAAAGACCTTTTATAAAAAGATCTTATAGTAAACTATAAGCTCGGAATCGGCCGAACTAAGGGCTTACTTAAACTTACTACTATTAAGGGCGTTTAAATTTACGCTAAGGACTTAAAATATATATTAAAAGTTTAAGTTATCTTTTAATCGTTTCCTTACCTTTAAAAAGATAAAGGAGTAGTATATATAAACGAATCTAAATATATACGTATTTCTTTAGTAAAAGAATAATAATATTAATAAGTTATATTAAGATTATACTTATTAAGCAATAAGAATAAAAAGGTAGTAAATACGATATTTAGCTAGCTAACTATATAAGACTAATTTATACGAGTTTATAAGCTTACTCCGTTTACGGCGCTAGTATTTATAGTATAAAAGATAGTAAACGGAAAGGAAAAAGAATAAGTAGTTATAGACTTATAAGGATTAACGCTATTACTACCTTTAATGCTTACTTAATACCCCTTTAAAGCGATTTAATTAAATGCCTTTAAGGAAAAAAGTTTATTAGTATAGTAAACGTATAATCGTTTTTTTACTAGTTCTTAGTTTACTAAGATTATTAAAAAAGGTTTATAGTTATAAGCTATCGCGGGCTAAAAAGATTACTAATAATACTTATAGGCTTTAAGAACTCCTTAGTATACGTTTAAAAGTTTATTAATAACGTCTTTTATAGATACTAAGAATACGTAGCGGCTTATATTAATAATATTATTATTAACTTTAATATAGCTAAAGAATATCTTTAATATTTAAAGGCTATATTCCGCGCTTTTTATAACCGGAATATTACCTTATCCGAACTAAAGTCTTACTTAGCGTACCTATTTATATAGCTTTTTAGGTTTAAGGTAAACGCTATTAGCTTAATAAATATAAACGAACGCGTGCGAGCCTTAAAGGATATCGCGTTTTTAAAGAACCTTTAATAGCTTAAGTAGCTACGCTATACGGTCCCGCATTTCGCTAAGCAAGTTAATATCCTATAAAAATAAAACATAGAGCTACTCTAGGTAAGATAAGAAGAAGGAGTCCCTTAAAAGGGCTAAAGATAGGCTTAATATACCGCGAAAGCCGCTTTTTAGCTTACTTTAAAAAAAGAAGAGGCCTTCGTAATTTTAACTAAGAAACTTACTAAGCCTTAAACGATTTACTACTTTAACCCCGCTTAATAACTATTTATCTAAATCGATATATCTTAAAAATATAAAGTAGCGGCTATAGCTTTTTACTTAAAGGAAGGCACGGAATAAGATAAAAAGACGCTATTAGCCTAAACTAAGGTTTAGCTTATTATTTACTTAAGCCGCGCCCTTTAAGGCGGAGAACTTTAATACTAGCTTATAAAACTTAAAATAGCCGGTTTAGTATAAGCAGTCTATAAGTTACGTACTATAATACTATCTATAAGAACGCTATAAGTAATCGTTTTAACTAACTATATAAGTACTTAGAAAATCGTATATTAAAAATCCTTATTTTCTATTAATATAAAATCTAATAATAAGCTAGTCCTCGCGTCTTAATACTTAAGCTAATTCCCGCTTAAAGTATACTATATCCTAAGCGTTAAAAACGTTATACTAAACGCTTTTATTATAGAATTTAAACGGCCACGCCCGGACTCCTTACTTTACTCTTAAGGAAGCCTTACGGAACCCCGCGACGGGAACACTTAAAGTATATACTACGAAGGCTTACCTAAGGAGATATAACGAACATTACCGGTTAGACCCCGCTAAGGTTTCTAAGACATAACTATAAAGGGTTAAGAGCCTACCTAACTATAGTTTACGACGTTTTTAACTAAAGGAGATACTGTAAAAACTATTAAGCGGATTCCGCCGGTATCTTTAAGGGAATTTTAAGGATTTCCGCGGGATATCCTAACTATAGTTCGACCTATTTCTAACTATAAAAGCACCCCGGAAAATATAGGATAAACCTTACCGCGATTTTTAAGGGATATCTAAGGATATTTAAGGGATTTCCCTAACTATAGTTTATAGTGTTTTTAACCGGGCTTATACTTAGTTTATTAAGCGATTTTATAAGGATATCTACGGTTTACTCTATATATTATAAATAGTATAATTAAAGATCCTTAAAAGTAGCTTAAAGGACTAAGTATAAAGTAGCTAGCTATACCTTTAAGAATAAATAAGCTTTTTACTATTTTTAAACCTTTATATACGATTATATACGGTAATTAGTTTATTATACTAGCTTAACTAGCGGTAATTAGTCCGTAGTACTAGCCTTAACCGGCGGTAATTAATCCGTAGTACCGGCCTAACCGGCGGTAATTAGTCCGCGCTTTATCCCCTTATCCTTATACTATAAAGCGTAGTAAATAGTAGCAATTCCTACTTATCTAAATAGAAATCCCTTAGATATCCGCTAAGCTAAGAGCGACTATATCGCATGCTTAAATACTTATCTTATAAGAAGTTAAATACTAAACGATATTTTCTTCGGTAAGAAGCTCTTATTAGCTTTTAAGTCTAACCTTAATAATAAGCACCTCTTTCTTAACGCGCTTATAATAAAACTCCAAGATAAGTAAGCTATAAAAGAGGAAAAGGCCGCGGCCTACTAAGTATACCGGTTTAATAATCTCCCTTACCCCTTTTTAAAGTACTATACCGCGATAGCTTACGGAGCTAAACGGGACGTAAAACGAGTCCCGCTTAGCTAAGCTAAGACTACTACTTTTTAAAAAGCAATCCGCTTTTAAAATACTAATAAAGGATAGACTATAAAACGATAAAATCTATATAACTAAGTAAACTAAATTCGATATTACCCGGACGGATCGATTATCCTTTAAATAGAAGAAGTAAAGATAAGCCGACTTTAAAACTATCTAGCTTCCCGCTTACTAAATACCCTCCGGATTAAGCTTATAATAAAGTTACTCTTTCTTTAAGACGATAAGCTTAGCGGATATTTCTACCGCGTATTACTAATAAAGTTTAGCTTAAAGGCCTTAACCGGAAATCCGCTTTAAAGGATACCTAGCAGTTTCTTAGTCTAGTATTACCGTTTAGCCTTATTTACTATAGCCGCGCTAACTAAGGCATTTTCGGGACTCTCGATTAATAAAAACGAGCCTCTTATACCGGGGGCCTTAAAGCGCACCGGATTCCGAGACGCGTATAAAATAGAAGGTTAAGCACTTAGCGAGAGTATTAAAACTAAGACCTTAATAATAAGCAATAAGGACGCGGTAATCGATACCTTTAGCGGGCTAAACCTATTTATTTTAAGCGTATAGATACTAAGACTAAGTATAGCTTTAAGCCCTTTAATAAGAATAGTAGTAATATTAAACGAATAATTCCTTAGTCTCCTTTAAGTACTAAGAAAAGAAGACGCGCTTACTAAGCTTTAAGAAAAACCTTAACTACGAGCCGAAGATATAAGGAGATTTAACCTATTAAGACTTTTAAAAGTATCCTTTAATAAAGTCTAAGAAGACGATAAGGCTAGTATATTCTAAAAAGTAGACCGTTTTATTAACTCTATCCGCCGAAACGCTAATAAAAGCAAGGCCTATGCGGATAAATTAGCTATTTAATTGCCCTCCTTTCTTTAAGGAAGTGCGGCGGAATAGTATTCTAAGGACCTCTTAGAACTATAATAAAAAGAACTTAGCGAGCTTAGTATCGGATTAAGCCGATAGATATCCGCCTTATAAAAACGGTTTAAAATCCGCTTAAATATAGCAATATAAGTACTCGATAAAGAGCACTTTACTATTAAAGATATAGTAATAAGATCCGACTTTAAGTCTTAGATATCGCGCTTATAATATAAAGCTAAGGCCGCGCTTTATTAGCTAAACTACTTAACTATAGTAATTTACTAAAAGCTAAACGTTTACTTATAAGAATCCTTATAATGCTTAATAAGGAACGAGGATATTAATAGATAGATTAACGAATATAAGGAAATTCTTCCTTAGCTATAAGTTAAATATACTTAAGGATCTTAAAAGCACTTACTAACGCGAAAGAAATAAGTCTAACTTATAGAAAGGCGAGGGCCGACTAGCCGTACCCCGTACGCACTTAAAGGATAGTCCGGGACGCCCCGGCTATTTATTAAAGGCTTGCTAGGACTAAAGGTTATGTTTTTAGACCGCCCGGCAAGGATAAATATACCTTAGGCCTTATAGCGCTCGCTAAGTTAAGGTAAAAACCCGCCTAAATAGTTAGGAATATAAGTTAAGGTCTTTTAGCTTAAGAGAGAAGGGACCTTTAAGACTATATACTTACTAACGCTAAAGCTAAAATAAGCATACCCCGTAACTAAGAAAGGAACTATAGCAAAGACTAATAACTATCTAAAGGATAAAGAGTACGATATAGAAGAAGCCCGGTCGGATACCGATAAAAGCTTAAAGGAAACCGCAATCTATACTATAGCAAACCTAATATAAAAGGCCGATAAAGCATGCGGATTTTACGGCGAAGCATTCCCTTTAAAGAATAAGCTTTACTAATACGTCGAAGATAAACACCCCCTTAACCCTAGCCGAGACGTTACTATATAAAGACGTAGCTTAGTATAGTAAGTAGTTATTCGGAAGCTATAAAGCGTCTAAATAGTTAAGGCTTCCCTTAACGTCTAGCTATTAAACCTTAATAAGCCGTTATAATTTACTTATATATACTTACTAGTCTATAAAAAAGAAGGGCCTAGGATAAGCATTAAAGCCTATACGGATACCGGGGCAGACCGAAGCCTTATTTAAGCTAACTTAGTAAAGACCTTTTAAGATATAACTATAAACTCTTCTTAACGAATTCTTATCTAAGGAGTAAGAAGAATAGCTACTATTAAATAAGCGGAATTTACCGCTTATATACTAAGAAGGCTAAACGGCAGCCTCGCGGTTATAAAGGTAAGAATCGGCGCTTAGATAGTAAAACGCTTAGCGGCTAATATATTACTTAGCTAAGACTTTTTAGTTCCTTACTTAAAGGACCTTATTAACTTTACGTCGGTCTTACGGATTAAGGCCTATAAAGGGATTAAAGCCGAAGTTAAGATAGTCCGGCTAGGACTAGCAATATATAAACGGGTAATTTACTTAGTTACTATAACGATTCTAGCTAGTTCTAGCTACGCCCTACCTATATAGGTCCGGGCGCCGCTATCGGGGCGTAATATATTATTTTTCCCCGATAACCTTAAGCTCGCCCGGATAATAATATAAAATTGCACGAGCTTTACGGCGATAAACTATTTTAAGGAACTATTAGTGCTCCGCTAAGGCTAAAAAGTAAGGACAATCACGGACCTCGATAAGCAGTTTTAGCTATATAAGGAGGTCGACGCCACTACTCCCTTAGCGGAAACCCTTACGGAAAATCTAGATAAAATAAACCCCGCTAAGGACTTCTTATAAAAGGATCTTACTATAAACTATAAACTTAAAATCGGCTAAACTAAGGACCTACCCGAACTTACTACCGATAAGGGCGTCCGGATCTACGCTAAAGACTTAAAATACGCATTAAAAGTCTAAGATATCCTTTAATCGTTTCCCCGCCTTTAAAAGGATAAGGGAGTAGTATATATAAACGAATCCGAATATATACGTATTCCTTTAGTAAAAGGATAGTAATACTAATAAGTCGTATTAAGATTATACCCGTTAAGCGATAAAGATAAAAAGGTAGTAAATATAATATTTAGCTAGCTAACCGCGTAAGGCCGATTAAAATAAGTCTATAAGCTAACCCCGTTCGCGGCGCTAGTATTCGTAGTATAAAAGACGGTAAACGGAAAAGAAAAAGGATAAGTAGTTATAGACTTATAAGGGATTAACGCCGTTATTACCTTAAACGTATACTTAATACCCCTTTAAAGCGATATAATTAAACGCCTTTAAGGAAAGAAGTTTATTAGTGCGGTAAACGTATAATCGTTTTTTTATTAGTTTTTAGTTTATTAAGACTACCGGGAAAGGTTTATAGTTATAGGCTATCGCGGGCTAAAAAGATTACTAGTAATACTTATAGGCTTTAAGAACTCCTTAGTATACGTCTAAAGGTTTATCGATAACGTCCTCTATAGATACTAAGAATACGCGGCGGCCTATATCGACGATATTATTATCTACTTTAATACGGCCGAAGAACACCTTTAACATTTAAAGGCTATATTCCGCGCTTTTTACGACTATAATATTACCTTATCCGGACTAAAGTCCTTCTTAGCGTACTTATTTATATAGCTCCTCGGATTTAAAGTAAATGCTATTAGCTTAATAAATATAAACGAACGCGTATAAGCCTTAAAGGATATCGCGTTCTTAAAAAACCTTTAATAGCTTAAGAAATAGATCGGCCTTACTAAGTAGCTACGCTATACGGTCCTATATTTCGCTAAGGAAGTTAACGTTTTATAAAAACAAAAGATAAAGCTACTTTAAGTAAGATAGGAAGAAGGAGTCCCTTTAAGGGGCTAAGGACGGGCTCGATACGCCGCGAAAACCGCTTTTTAGCCTACTCTAGAAAAAGAAAAGGCCTTTGCGATTTAAACTAAAAAACTTACTTAGCCTTAAACGATTTACTACTTTAACCCCGCCCGATAACTATTTATTTAGATCAATATATCTTAAGAATACGGAGTAGCGGCTATAGCTTTTTACTTAAAAGAAGGCACGGAATAGGATAAAAAGACGCTACTAGCCCAGACTAAGGTCTAGCTTATTAGCTTAGCTAACTATAACGGGTCGGCCTTAACAGGGCTAAAGTAGTAGTTATACTACTATTCGTTACTATTACGGGGCAGCTATTTAATTAAACTACTACGTTAAACGGCGGCAGGGCAAAAAAAGACGAATTAACTAAGCTGCTAGCTAGTTAATTAACTACGCCTATTAAGGGTCGGTTATACAAGCGTAGCCCGGGCTTAATCTAAGGCCTAGCCTATAATACTACCCCCTCTTTACCCTGCCACCCTTAAGCGGGGCTAATAAGTCGTCTCCCCTAGCCGGCAGCTATAAGCTTAGGCCGAACGTCGCCTGCTAGTCCTTTAGCAAGTCTCGAACTTAAGACCCTTTATTATAACTTAGTTTACTATAATATTAAAGGCCGGCGTATACTTAGTTTAGTAGTATATAACCGAATAATTGTTTATTTAAAGCTAAAAAGGGAAGGGGGAAATCTCTATTTAAGCTATATAGCTCCGTACTATATAAGGGTCGCTTAAGCAGCCTATACTTAAGTCGAGTTTAGGTTAAAGTTAGGCCGAGTTTAGGTAAAGCTTTATATAACTTTAGCTATATATCGGCCTAACTCTTAGTTATTCGCTATAGTATAACTATAGCTCTTCTTATAATATAGCCTATAATACTATCCCCTTTTTAAGCTATCGCGTACTAAGGTATATAATATCGTTACCTTGCCCCCCGCTTCGCGCTTAACGTTAATCGGTGCGGTCGTCCTTATTATACCTATAGTTATATATTAACGCACTCCCCTAACTAACGTCGCTTTATAGCATCGGATATATTATACGCTTACTTATTTACGCCGCTATATTATCTTAAGTAGCGCTAAGGCGGTATAACGTATCTCCTTTCCTTACCGCTATTATTAATGCCTAAGGCACGCCTTACCTTCCCGCCGCTTATAGTTCCCGGGCATAAATACCCTTTCTCTCTCCTTCTCCCTCCTTTCTTTTTTCTTCTTTTTTAATTATTAATCTTCTCGCGCGCGCGCCCCCTCCTATAATAGCTTCGTCGCGCCGCGCCTTAATATATCTACTATATCTCCCCGCGCCCTATCTCCCGCCGTATCGCAGGCGTCTACCCGTCCGGCGCCCTTTAGCACGCCCGGCGACTACACGCTACCGCCCTCGCGTTAGTCTTCGCGCCCGCCGCTATCGCTTAGTAAGCGGAGCGTAATACGTAGCACTATTATACGGCGCCCCCCCTACCTCGCGTGCGTCGGACGTATAGCGTCTCTTAATACGGATACTTAGTATAACGCTTATTAAAATTAAGCCTCGCCCCGCGCTTATAATTATTTTACTTACGCCCGCGCTGGGTTATGCTATTTACTTATATATCCTCGTTCTCGGACTTTATATACTTATATTAATACGCCGCTTATTGCGTATTTAAAGCAATCCGCCTTTAAGTACGTTTCCCTCTTAAGGTCGTATAGCTATAGTATTAGCGCGTTATAAAATGCCTCTTAAATAAACTTAAACGCAGCTTAGTGCTTATTAATCTATAAAAACGTTATATTTTTTTTATAAAGACTATTTAAGTACCGTAAGGCCTTAGCGTAAAGCGGGATAAAGGTATAGTAGTAATTCGCAAACTTAAGGAAGCTCCGAACGCCTTTTACGTTCCTTAGCGCTTACTACGTTTAAATAGCTTAGATCTTCTTTAAGTCGTACTAAACCTTACCCTTAGCTTATATAATAAAACCTAAGTACTTTACTTTTTTTATTATAAAGTCGTATTTCTATAGGTTTAGTATAAGGCCTACTTTTTATAACTTTTTAAGCACCTTCGCTACCTTTTCTTAGTAATCGCGGAGCGACCTTAATAAGTAGATTAAAACGTCGTTTATATACGCTATAATAAACTTATAGAGGTAGTCTTTTAGCACTTAATTAATATAGCGCTAAAAGGTAGCCGGCGTTCTTATAAAGCTAAATAAGCATACTTACTATTTAAATAGTCCGAACTTTATCTAAAAGGCCGTTTTAAACTCGTAGCCCTTTGCGATTTTAATCTTATAAAACGCTACGACGATATCGAGTTTCGTAAACTAACGTGCCTTTACTAGTATCCTTAGCGTTTTTATAATTAATAGTAGTATATACCGGTCCCTCTTTATAATTATATTTAAGGCCTAGTAGTTATAGTAAAAGCGTAGTTAGCTATTGGCCTTCTTTATAAATAATACTAGCGCCGCGGCTAACGAACTACTTAAGCGGATAAGATTCGCTTTTAGTAGCTCGTTTAAGGTCTTCCGGAGGATAAGGAGTTCTTCCCTTAATATATCGTAAAGGGGCCCTTATAGTAGTAGCGGTTCCTTACCGTCCTTATTTAAGGTAAGATAGATCTTATAGTCTACGCTTAATCGGAATAAGGGCTACTTAAGTGCTTTTATAAGTGCGAAAAGGTTTAAATAAGCTTATAGTGCTTAAGCCGGGATATAGTCCGCTAGGTTAACCGGCGTCTTTAGCTAAAAGGCTCTCTTTACGTCCTTTATTATAACCGCCTTTACGTTAAGCGCTCGTCGTCGCCCCCGGCTATCCTTTTAAGCCTTTTCCCGTTAGCACTCCGCCGCGAAGATAGAGGCGCTTACTAGCTTCGCCTCCTAGATATTCGCGATCTTCGCGGCTTCCTTTAATCCTTAAAGGCCGATCTAAATCCCCGCTTTTCTATGCCGGATCCGATCCCCCTTAGTATTATAGACTACCTCGTTTTTCTTTATTTACGGTCTCCTTAAGAACACGTTATAGCTTAACTCCGGTACTATATAGGTAAATATCTATTTTAAATGCTTGTTAATCTTTATCTTAAACGCTACGATCCCCTTTATTTAAAGCGTCGGTACGTCCTTTAAAAAGGGCTATAGCAGCCTCCTTATCTTATCCGCGAAGGGTATCTATAGCCTTATCGCTACCCCCTCGCTTACTATAGCATAGTAGTTATAGCTTATATCTATAAGTGCGTTAAGCCCCTTTTTCTTATTAATACTAACCTTAAGCAGTACTAAGTTTAGCATAAGGTGCTTCCTTATTAACTTTTAAGCCGCTTACTATTTCTCCTTTTCCTTTAGCGCCTAACTTTACGCTAAGGTTCCTCTTTTCTTAAATCGGAATCTACTTTAGTTACCTCTTTAGTTATAGCTATAGCTACTTATAAGGTTCTTTCTTTTTTCTTCTTATAAAAGCGGGCGATATACCTTATTATCCCGCAAGCGAAATACCTTTATATATTAAGCCGGCTTTATCCTCCTCCTAGCTAGGTTATAGAGTTAATTCTACTTATTAAGGTATTACCCTTTAAGTCTTTTCGGTCTTAGGTCCCCCCCCCCGTTACCTTCTTCCGGCCTTAAAACGGCTGCTTAGTTTGCTAGACCCTTTTTAACTTTACCGCGATCTACGCTACCTAATTAGTATACGCTAAAAAGCTTAAGGTTAAGAGGTCGACTATCGCGAGCGCCTCCTTAAAGCAAAGGCCTAGGGCGCCCTTTAAGAACACGATCTATATATCGTATAGCCACGACCCCCCTCCCGCCTTAAAGAGCCTCTGCTCGAACTTAAGGAGGAACGCCGTAAACGTTTAGTTCTCTCCTTATTTAATTATATAAATAGCCGCCGCCGCCTATAATTAGATATTAACGTTAAGGTAAATCGAATTAAGGTACTTAAGGAATTCTTACTAATTATAACCTTAGTCCGCGCCGGTGCTATAGTAAGTCGCTACGGTCTGCTATAGCCTTATATTTAAGTAATTATAGATTAAGTAGAAAACCTCCCTTAAACTTAAGAAGAAGTCTTAGTCGATCTCGCACTTCTCTTATATATATCGTGCTTAAGGCGTAAAGTGGCGCCGCTAGCCGTTGAATTTCCTTAGCGCCGGGAGTAGCTTTTATTAGTCTTTCTTCTTCGTTACTTCTTTTTCTATTGCGGGTATTGCGGCCCCCGCTATCGTATCGTAAGGTAGCATTAAACTACCGATTAGTAAGCCAGCCCCTCCTTATATATATATCCTTACCGTCTCCTTTAGCTTTTTTATTAAGGCCTTAAACTAGCTTATTAGCTATTAGATCTGCTACTAGCTTGCTTAAACCTAGTAGCTCGTTTTAACGGCCCCCGCTTATAGTAAGAGGATCGCTTATTTAACCCTCGTTTAGATATTAGCCTCTCCTAGCCCTCCTTCTTAAGCCTTATAAGCATAGCCCCCCTATACTAAGTAGGCTTCTTACTCGCGCTATATCGTAGTTAGTAAGTCTTTTCTTAGGTCGTATAACCTCGTTTAAAAGGAGCTTTAAATATATTAAGGGCCTACGTATACTTAGTTTAGTAGTATATAGCTAAATAATTGTTTATTTAAAGCTAGAGAGGGAAAGGGGAAATCTCTATCTAAGCTATGTAGCTCCGTACTATATAAAGGTCGCTTAAGTAGCCCGTACTTAGGTTAAGTTCGGGTTAAAGTTAGGCCGAGTTTAAGTAAAGCTTTATATAACTTCGGCTATACGTTAGCCCGACTTTTAGTTATTCGCTATAGTATAACTATAGCTCTTCTTACGGCATAGCCCGTAATACTTTTCGTTTACTTAAGCCGCGCCCTTCGAGGCGGAGAACCTTAATACTAGCCTACGGAACTTAAAGTAGCCGGTTTAGTATAGGCAGTACATAAGCTACGTACTATAGTACTATTTATAAGAACGCTATAAGTAGTTATCTTTACTAACTATATAAGCACTTATAAAATCGTATATTAAAAATCCCTATTCTCTATTAATATAAAATCTAATAATAAGCTAGTCCTCGCGTCTTAATACTTAAGCTAATTCCCGCTTAAGGTATATTATATCCTAAGCGTTAAAAATATCGTGCCAGACGCGCTCTTATGTTTACCGCACTAAGATAATAGGCCGGTATTTTTAAACTAAGAAGGGGAATTAAAACGTATTTAAGAAGATAAGATAACGGACCGCGTATTCCTCTACGCGGAAGCATTAATCGAATTGCCGCTCCGCTAAAAAATAATTAACGGATATACGGAGGATATACGGTAAGTAAAAATTATAGCGTAACTTAGCGATAAGAACGGGGTCCCCGGACTCCTATTCCTTCGGTCGTAGGGGTTACTATACTTTATAGAGAACGATAAACGCCGGAGACTATATATCCTTAAGACCTACGCTAAGAAGATCGTTAAAGACGCCTACGCTAAATACTTTTATACCGGCCGCACGCGTATATAGTAAGACCTATCTAAAAGCTTCTTAATCCTATAGCTTAGTAGATATATAAATAAGGTCGTAGATAGCTATAATACCTACTACCGCAACTAAACCGACTAAGGTAAGACGCTAAGATAGCTTATCTTAATTTAAAGCTTGCCGGTTTTATACTATATAATAGCGATAAACTTTATTACCGGGCTCTTAGTAGTTTAAGCTAAATAATCCCTATAAAAAGATCCTATAAGGAACTTCTTTAATACCTTACTAACTATAACTAATAAATTCTTAAAAATATATCTCCTTATCTTAAGCAATAACTAGTTTATAGCGGAAGATTAAGTATAAGCGTTATATACTAAACTACTTCGCGCTAACTAAAGGATTTTAAAGGGGATAATCTCTAACTAAGACGTAAAGTTTACTTTAGTATTTTAAAGGACCTTATAGCAAGCCTTTAAATCGAAGCTTATTATATTTACCGCCTAGCACCCTTAAACCGACGGCTTATTAAAAAGGCGAAACTAAACTATAGAAATCGCGCTACGATTCTTTACCGCTAATTTCCCGGACTTATGCTAAACTAATATACTAGTTGCTTTTTAGTTTAGCCTTAATAATTCCTTCTCCTTAATAATTTACGCGGCCTTTAATAAGCTTATTATAAGGATAAGAATAGATAATAGCCTCCGGTTCCTTAGTAACTCCTTATACTTACGAAACTAAGAAGTCTTATAAGAAGAAGCTAAGTTAGCTATCGCTTATACTTAAGCCGCTATAAAGGATAAATATAATAAAAAACACCGCCCGCTAAAATTTAAGCTTAGCGATTAAGTCTAGCTATAGCTTAGTAAAAGCTATTATATCGCGGGTAGCAAACTAGTAAAGCTTTAAGAAAAACGCACTAAGCCGTTTAAGGTTACTATTAAAGTAAGATAGCTTATATACTAGTTAAATATAAAAAGGTCTATTAATATTTATCCGGTCGTTTTAATAGTATAACTACGCTTAGTAAATAAGCTAGCTATATACTTAAGACTAGTTTAGGATAAAGGGATACCTTACTTAAATAAGTAAGAAGTAAAACGAATCTTATAAAGCTATATAATAAAGAAAAGCGGCGGAAAGCTAAAAAAGGAGTTCTTTATAGCTTAAAAAGGCTAGCTAAGTAGCTATAACTCGTAGATAGATAAAAAAGCGGTCTTCTTACCGAAGATCGTAAAAACCTTTAAAAAAGCATAAAAAGAGTTAGCTACTTAAGTAGTTCGGATAAGAGCATAATACGTAGCCTTTATAACTTAATACGAAACTCTTTAACTAAGAGAATTAAGCGGTTAGGCCTAAGCATAAGACTTAAAAGCTACTATAAGTTATAAAAAACTATAACTTACTATACTTAAGGTAATTAGTTATTTTAATAATAATATACCGCTATTTACCTTAAGTAATAAGGTCTTTTTAGCTTTATAGTATACTTATTTAAATTCTCTCCGCCGCCTACCCTCTCTCCTTTCCTTTCTTCCTTTTATAACTATATTTCCCTTTACCGCTAGCTATAGCCCGCCGCACCTCGCTTACTCCTATATATATAACCTTCTTTACCTTAAGCCTACGATCTTTATACTCCCGTTCTAAGTCTTTTTATCGTTTAACGTCTCTTATAGCTAAGATTAGCTATTTTATAACTACTTCTTTAGCCCGCTTTTATATAAGCCCTTATGCTTTTAATATAAAGGATATAAATAAGCTTTTAAGCTCTATAAAAATAAAGCGGCTATCCTTTATAGCTTTAAGTCTCTTAGTAAGAGTTAAAACCTCTAAGTTTAAGCTTTTATATAAACCTACGCTGCCTTTTATAGCCGCGCTTAAGCTAATAGATTTAACCTAAACTATAGTATTATAAGGGACGGCTTATACTACTCTCTTTAAATACTTAACTCGGACGACTTACTTCTTAGCCTTATACTATAATAAGGTTTAAATAGCCGGTTTTATAGTAACTTAGCTATACCTCCTGCTTAGCTCTTACTATCCGGAAGCCCCTACTGCCTATATATTTTTAACGCGTAGCTAGAAATCTTTATTAGCGGAATAACTAGCTAATACTTAACGCCTTAAGGTTAGCTAACCTCGCTATAGTCCTAAGATTTATAGTAGCCGCTATAGCTAGCAGAAACCCGCTTTAACTAAACGACTAAAACGATATCCG
The DNA here is from genome assembly GCA_027405785.1 of Ophiocordyceps robertsii. Taxonomy (NCBI): domain Eukaryota; kingdom Fungi; phylum Ascomycota; class Sordariomycetes; order Hypocreales; family Ophiocordycipitaceae; genus Ophiocordyceps; species Ophiocordyceps robertsii. Next base: position 2,496 of record JAPEBW010001599.1, on the reverse strand, counting down.
CGCCGTCCTTAACTATATATCTAAGGCCTAGCTTAACTAGTTTATAGCTAGGTTTATAGCGGCGTCTTAAGCGACTATAACTAAAACCCTATCTCGCTTCGTACGCGGTCTAGCCTATACTATAAAATCCCCTTCTTAGCTTATAGCCGCTATAGGCCTTAAGGACCCGTTTAGTCCTACTTAGCAAACGCTCTTCCCGCCCGCCGCTATGCTTAGCCTAGCTATATAAAGGCGTATAAGCGCCTTACTATAGTCTATCCGCTATCCTTCCTTAACCGGAGGAGATAGTAATAACTAGCCTCGCGATATATTCCGCCGCCCGATTTTATTAAAGCCGCTAGTAGTAATTAATACGATCTTTAATAGACTTAGCTTTATAAGCCTATATTTAAGCAACGAGATTATAATAATCGGGAGTTTCCGCTTAGCTATAAACTACGCTAAGTTTTACTTATAGGCCCGCGAAAAGTCTAAACGCAACCTAACTTTAACTTAAGCAATAAAGTTCTTAAGCTTTAATATCCGCCTTATCTGCTATACTAACTATACGCTTTATATTCTTACTTTTAAGGCCCCCTCCGTATAGAGGTTCTTTAAAACTATTAAGTACGTTTAAAACCTTAAGAGCGAGGAGTTAAGCACTAAGGCTATTAAAGACTTTATTACCCGCTTTTAAGCGGGAATATAAACGTTTAATACCTTAGTGCTTACTATACTTATTAATATTAGCGGAACGGCCTACCCTTACCTTAATACCTTCTTAGTAGCTAGACGCGCGTTAGTTAGCGGAAAGGTATAGGTAGTAGCGCCGTATAAAAAGGATAATAAGTTAAAAAGCCTAGCGATAAAGAGCAGGGGATAACTACGATAGCGGTAGTAAGTAAGATATAATATCTTACTTATAAGCGGCCTATAAAGCTAGTAGGTAAAATAAGAGACTTAGCGGAGGATTAAAAACGGTAAAAGAAAGGTAAATAAGATAATAATATAAGATAAGGCTTAAATAAAGCTAGTCTTTTATAACATATCCCGCTAAGGAACTTAAGCATTCCCCGGCGTAAAGACTCCTTACTATTTAGTAAGGGCTTAAACATACGCCTTAAAGGAAAGTCGGAAAGACTTTATTATAAGTTCTAGCTAAACGTACTAATCGCTTTAATAAGGATAAAGCCGTATAACTAAATATAAAGTAAAGATTTACAATAAAGCCGCTTACTAACTATCTTAAGCTGCTTAGCTATTATTAGCTAAATAGGCCGAAAAAACTATTAAAAGGATAAGGATAGTATACTACTAATATAGTATAAAAACGCTATTATAAAGCTATTACTTAGTACCCCCTTTACTTTATTCTTACTTTAAACTAATAAGGATATTAGCTTTTCTTTCTTACTTAAGGAAGTTATTATAAAATTTAAACGGCTATGCTTAAACTCCTTACTTTACTTTTAAAGAAGCTTTATAGAACCCCGCGATAAGAACGCCCGGAGCACGCACTATAAAGGCTCGCCCGAGGAGATACGATAAATATTATTAGTCGGACCCCGCTAAGGTTTCCGGGATATAACTACGGAGGGTTAAGAGCCTACCTAACTATAGTTTATAATATCTTTAACTATAAGAGATACCGTAAAAACTATTAAGCGGATTCCGCCGGTATCTTTAAGGGATTTTTAAGGATTTCCGCGGGATATCCTAACTATAGTTTAACCTATTTTTAACTATAAAAGCACCTTAAAAGATATAAGATAAACCTTACCGCGATTTTTAAGGGATATTTAAGGATATTTAAGGGATTTTCCCGATTATAGTTTATAGTATTTTTAACCGGGCTTATACTTAGTTTATTAAGCAATTCTATAAGGATATCTACGGTTTATTTTACGCACTATAGATAGTATAGTTAAAGATCCTTAAAATTAGCTTAAAGAACTAAGTATAAAGTAGCTAGCTATATCTTTAAGAATAGATAAGCTTTTTACTATTTTTAAACCCCTATATACGTTTATATGCGGTAATTAGTTTATTATACTAGCTTAACTAGCGGTAATTAGTCTATAGTACCGGCCCCGACCGGCGGTAATTAGTCCGTAGTACTAGCCTTAACCGGCGGTAATTAGTCCGCGCTTTATCCCCTTATCCTTATACCGTAAGGCGTAGTACTAAAGGTCTTTATTTTATTTTAGGTCTTAAAAGGTATTATTATATTATCCCTCTTTTTTATAAGACTTTTAAAACCTATTGCTAAATGTAGAGATTTATTATATAGGTAAGTAGCTGTTAAAATAGCCTAACCTTATAGATATTTAGGCAGTCTTGCCGTATATAATAAAGAACGGACTTTTTTTAATATAGTGCGATTTATCCTCTTTATTTTACTATTAGATTCCGGCGTTTTAGGAGGGCTAGAATTAAATAAGATACCGTTTCTTTTATAGTGTGTTTTTATCTTATATATAAATTCCTTTGCATTATCTAAAAATACCTCTTTAATCC
>JAPEBW010001598.1:0-21605 GCA_027405785.1 Ophiocordyceps robertsii | reverse complement strand
TCTCTCTCTTTCTCTCTTTCTCCGCGCACCAAAGGGAACATGTGGTTGTATGTATGTACGTGGGGGAGGCACGTGCTGCTGCGCTTGTCACGGGCAAAAAAAAGGCGACCTGCTTTGTTCCATGCCGAAGATGCATCCCTCTTCCGGAAGCTGGGCCATGTGATCGGCCCATCTGTGGGCGGGGTCGGCCTTGTCCAGACGTCAAGTGGTGCGCGACATCAGGGCGTGACCGTCATCGTGACCGTGGCCCCACGAGTCCGCAACCTCTGGGCCCATCTCCCCAAGGTCGGCTCCTGGCATGGCATGGCTCCCACTCATCACGCGCGAGCAGCAGTCAGGTTGGAAATGGGGGGGAATCCAATGTCCACATTCGGCCATGTACATACGCACAACTTGCTTCGAGCCCCTCATCAAACGCCGGTTGCCGACGTCCGCCTGGTGTGCGTGTGCCCAGGGGAGCCCGCCCTCTGAGGCTGGTATATGTAACCCGCAAATACAACCTTCCTTTTCCTCCTTCGCTCCCAAGCTCAAACCACGCACCGAGATGCCGCAAGCGTAGCCGGCCACGCGACCGTCTAGGAAAAACGAGTGCAAAACAATGTACAAATGAAGAAAAGTGTGAAGTCGTCACACGGCGATAAGGCTCTCGCCTCTAGATCCACAGCGGAACCATTGACTTGGCATGCTTCACCTCGGGGAAAAAGCTTGACGCGAGGCCCTGGACGGCGCCGAGGTAGTCGTCCGCCGTGAGCTTCACGAGGCCCCGCGAGTCGAGATACAGCTGCTCCTCGTCGATGGTGGCCAGGCGCTCGCCAACGCTGTACTCCTCGGCCAGCTCGTGTACCTTGGCCAGCTCTTGCCCGAACGGGTGAGTCTCATTGGCCGGGCGCTGCTGGGGAGACGAGGTGGGCGAGGTACCAGCTTGCGGAGAGCCCGACTGCTTCGTGGACGAGGGAGACGAGGAATGAGAGACGGACGAGGCGCGGGTCGACGTCGATGCGGAGCGGGAAAAGGACTGGCCGGGTCGGGTCGACGTGGAAAAGTCCGAGTCCCTGGACAGGCGCGATGCGGAGCGCGAGCGGGCGAGGTTCTCAAACGAGTTCTTTTTCGTGTGGGACGGGGAGCGCTGGGGAATCTTGGGCGGCTCCACTCGGCCTGCGGCCTGGGACCTGGCGGGCTGCTTGAAGTAGGACGTGAGGTGATTCGGCTGCGGTGACGAGGGCCGCTCGCCTGACGCCACGTCGGGGCTGGTGGGGGGCGTTGATTCCGTCGTCTGCGCATCCGAGTCGTCGTCGGACCTGGTCGTGGTCGAGTTGCTGCGCGAAGGTCGTGGGATATCGGGAGCGTTGTAGGAGAGCATGTTTGTGGTGTGGATGAGCTGGATGGGAGCCGATATCTTGTGCCGAGGGACGACCCTCCTGTTGCTGCTGGAACGGGGCAGGTTGCCGCCGTCGGTGAAGTCGTTGCTGAGCCGCAGGCGGCAGGTCGTCAACGCGCGTGAGAGCGACATGATGCTTGGCGAAGTTGCAAATTGAGTAAGAGTGCGAGCCGAAAACGGGGGACCCTTTTCAAGGTATAGATGAATGAGCGTGGCAGGGCAGTGGGTGCGCGCACGAGACAGGTGTGTCACGATAGGCTCGCGGAGCAGAGACCTTGTGACTGCACGACCAGGGCTCGCGTCGGCAACGTGTGAGAGCTGCAGCTGCTAGGGCTCAAGCGGGAAGGTGATGTCGGAGTCGACGGGTTCGCAAAAGAAGAGAAGATTGACAAAGGAGCAGACGTCAAGTAGTAAAGCCCAAGGCGGATCAGAAGCGTCTCAAACAGGCAGCTGTTTACCTCGCTCAGCACGAGATAGAGACTTGGTTGCTGGGAAAGTGGCGGGCGGCTCTGTGTGAGACCCGACTTCGGTTGGCCACAAGTAATCGAGGGGGGCGTAATTTCGGGCCGCGACGACACGTCACGTTTTCGACCAAGTCGGTTTCAGTCTTTTTTGTTTTGGCCCTTTGCCCGCTTCCGCCTTTGTTCTCGTGGTTGCACTCGGTGTGTGCGTGGCACGGCAGCTCTGAGGAGACCAGTCCTGGTGTCGCCGTGGCCAGCCCAGAAACGGCGATTTAGAGCGAAGGAATGTCTTGGAGTCTTTGCTGGAGAAATGAGGCCGACGACGAAGACGGAAGTCGGAGCAAAGCCTCTTGGGCGAGCGGAGCAGAGCAGAGCTCAACAAGAGAGTGACGGGTGAGATGTTGGCAATTGCAGAGACAACGGCGGAAAAGCGACGACGCGAGAAACGTTCAACGTCGACGACAGTGGCGTAGTGAATCAGTACCCTGCTGATGATGATGGTAATCGGTCCAAAGCCCGGTCGCACTGGGCGAGGTTGATTCGCTTGGCTTGAGGCTTGATGTGCCCGGGCTAGGAAGGCGAAGGAATGGAAGAAGAGCAAACAAGTCGATGAATGCGGACAACAAGGACGCTGTCCTGCACTGGTTCAAGGGAATAGGGAAAGGATGGACGAGAGACGCAGCCTGTCGTCGTCAATGTCGACCGGGGGGGTGTAGAGAAGGGGAAGAGACAAACAGAGAAAGAGGAGAAACGGGGATGCCGCTCGCCGACGGGGGGGGGGAGGGGGAGAGGATATTATGTCGACGGCCGAGAGAGCGCGCCCTACTGCACGGTACTCTGTAGGCTGGCCGGCACCTAAAAAAGCCAGCCACTAGGTACTGGCGCAAGGTTTCCCAGACCCGGGGTACCTTGCAGGGCTTGCTGCTCGTTCTGCTGGGTACCCGCCCCCCGGGATCTGGGTAGCGAACGAGGTACATGGGTGTACCCCGAGGGTGGAGGGCTGGACGGCGAGATACCCGTGGCTGCTACGGGCTCTACCTGGTGACCCGGGGAGAGGTACGCTGGCTTTCCTAATTGGGCAGGCTGGGAGTACACGCCGTGAGCTGGGATGGCCTTGGTAAGCGCCCAGGTGCATGTGCACTGTCCGGCGGCCACAGGCGTCATCCTCGGCGCGCCTCCTGGAGCTGTCGGAGGCTGGCCAGGCCTCCATGCCCCAGTGAGCTGGCTGGCTGGCTACCCAGGAGGGTTGACCGACCGACCTGAGGTGGCCTGCGACCCTCTGCCACCGCCCAGTTGCCCGACGCACGTTCGTTTCTCTCCGCCCACTCTACGCGTTTCCTCGCCGCCCCGTATTTCCGCCCGCCCGCCCGCCCGCCCGCCGGCTGAGGCCAAGGCCCCTGTTGGGCCAAGGGAAGGAAAACTGGGCCGTTTGTTTGCTGGCCGGCTGTGGCTGCCAGCTAGTGCGACGACTTTTTTGCTGCTGCTGCTGGCTCTCCCAGGCTCGGATGCAACAGCGTCTGCCCTACAGGCGAGGCTAACTGACTGCTAGTGCAAAGGCACTCGGGCAGGCCACTGTTCGTAGTCGCCATAGGTCCGTCCCCAAGGACCTCAGGGAGGCACAGGGAGGGGACCAGCAGGGTAATCTGTCTCATGGCCTTGGGCCGGGCCAGGGGAGGGGGAGAACCATTGAAGCTTGTTGAGCCAATCGGGGCATCTGCGAGGCACCGTCTCTCGGGCGTGTGTGCATACGGTGTGTCTCCAATTTGCAAAAAGCACAGATTGTACCCATTTGAGGACGGTCAACTGCTCCGTAGGTGATATGTATGTACTGTGCTTAACTGCTTCACATCCGAGTTGCATGTGCCAAGTACATATGTACCTATGCTCGTAGAGAGAGAAGCACTGAGCGATTTGCATGCCCTGCCTAGCCTGTGCATAGAGTTTCCCTAGGCCCAGGCGCAAACCCCCCCCTTTTGCAAATCTTCAGGATCCTCGTCTCCTCTTTTTATCCACAAATGCCCTCGTCCATGCTGCCCATTTTGCTCCACCGGGCCATTGAGGGGACCGACCCCACACACGTGTCGTTGCGTTCAGACTGATTTTGGGTTCAAATGGCTCCCTTTTCTCCCCAGGTCGACCCAAGAGCCGGAAGAAGGGGTCGAACGACTTGTGTGGTTTGGAGAGGAGACCCTGATGATGCCCTTGGGGGGGCTACGTAGGTATGCACTTTTGTATATATGGATGTACATATCTGCTCGTTGATGCCCAAGCTGCCCTCGCCCTGTGTCGTGTCGCATCGCGAGCCTCTTTCCCGTCAAAGCCAGGCCAGGCCAGGCCAGGTCGGCGTCCAGTTGTTCATGTGCCTCTCGCGCGAGAGATCCCTGCTGGTGGTGGCGCCTTGGTTCGGGTCCACGTTGGTATTACTAAAGAGTTCGGGCCATGGACACTGACACTGTACGAAAAAGGTACATGTGACCAAGCACAGCGTGTGCATGCATGCACGCAATCGCGGCGCGTCAAATCGGCAGCGAGCGACGGCCTCCCCGGCCTTCTGTACCTGCCTCTGGACCTGCATGGTCTGTGCTACGTCCTTGCCCCTTTTCGACCTCTTCGACGTGGCCAGCCGTCGTCACCTCGTGTCACGGCAGAAGGAGACGCGCCGAGAGTTGCTGCTGCGCTTTTGCCAGCGTGTGCTTGGATCCTGTACTGTACGACACCGTGCTTCACGGCACTGTACTGTACATTATTGTACTGTTCATTACTGCATGTACAATGCTGCATGCTCGGTAGGTACTGTACTGCACTGTATGTACTCTTACCGAGCAGACGAGGGAGCCAGCTGCGTGGTGGATGCGCGGTCAAAAAGAGCCCAGAAGCATCATGACCCATCCGTGCCATCTTCCCGCCAAGCCGCCGATCCTCCCCCTGATCTTGCCGGCTTGTCATTGGCCCCGCTGGGCGCCCCCGTTTGGTTTCAGGCCCCGGGCTGGCTGTTCTGGGCCCTAGCGTCCTTTTGGGCGACGTGGTGCCTTCACCTGTCTTGCCCCCTTTTTTCCCTTTCCCCTCTCGCATCATCCCGAGATGGGAAAAGAAATCAAAGGAAATGGCGCCTGCTCAGCCCCATTTTTCGTGTGTGAGAGAGAGAGAGAGTGTGTGTGGTCTCTGGTCCCCCCATCGTGTGTCTCCAATGGCACCGTGTCAGGTCGACGAGAGCGGTGCTCGTGCGTTGGCACTCCTCTCCGCAAGCCCCCAAAGGCAGAAAAAAGGTGAGAAACACGTCTTGTTGGCCGACAGACGGACAAACAGACGGATAGACATGCAGGCGCCGTGCATGGCAATCTACGTGCATACTTTGCACATTCGGGCCAAACCCTCCAACACGGGAATCCTGGACGATTACAAACGGCCGCCTGCAATCTCGTCAGGACACCAAGTAAGCAGCCATGTGCCTCAGTAATGACGACGTAATCGCCGGGGGTTCATTGTCCGTGCTGGCTTCATCCCTCCCTTGCCAGACCAGACCCAGCTGCCGGGCCCCGGATCGATGTCTCTGGCTTTCTGACGGCGTCAAAGCAAAGGCGGCGGCACAACAGCTGCGAGACCCTTGCTGCTGGTCGGTGACGTACGGTATATTGTCGGTTTTGCTCATCATGCACTTGCTGCACACATGGACGGATACTTCATGTGCTTCATCACCATGCACTTCATCACCGTGATGCCGGCCTCTATCAAAGGGGCTTCAACCAACATGTACAATAGACTTGAGCTCATTCTTCCCCCTGCTCTCTCTCTCTCTCTCTTTCTTGGCCCTTCATCCCCTGTTCATCTTTACCCTACTCGTGCTGCGCTCCCGGCCTCCTCTGTCCCCCGGGCCCAGACCGTTCGCCGGCCGACAGGTTTCGTGTGCTTTGGCCGGCCAAATCCAACCAACACGCTCGCCAGTCAAGCCGACGACAGTTTCGTGGGAAATTGGCTCACACGCCATCCCTCATCTAAGCAAAGCGCCAGAAATAAACAAAAAAATAAGCAAGTGGCGGCACATCATGCGGTTTACACCCCTGCGTGCATCCTTTACGAGACGGCTCGCGCCGCAGCACAGACATGGCATGAGCGCCCTTGCAGCCAGCACAAGCCGTGCATGCATCATCTTCATCTCAACCTCACGTCCGGTGTAGCAGCACGCATATGCCTCTTCACGTGCCCATCGTCCCACCCACGCCTCGTCGGCGGCCCAGACCTTGGTCCTTTGATTCCCCTACATGGCTTCTCGGCCTGGACCGCCTGCCTGCCTGCTTATATTGGCCGCCGCTCAATCTTCGTCCATCGAGTCACCTTTCTCACCCTGCTCGTCGCCTTCGTCGTCGTCGCTCGAGCTGCTTTCGTCGTCGGCGACCGCAATCAGCCGTTCCTCCACCGCCTCGTCGCCTTGTCCCGCCACCCGCTGCGCAAAGAGCTTTCGCACCGCAGCGTTGGTGCTCGTGTCCCACACGTGCATGCTTCCAGTGCTGCCGGCAACGGCCAGCCGGAACGCCACCTCGGCGTCCGGGGCAAACGTCGTCGCAAACACCTTACCCACGTCCAGGTTGCGGGACACGACCATCGACGGGCCTGTCGGCCCAATGTTCCACAGCTTGACCGTCTTGTCCGTGGACCCCGTCGCCATGAAGCCCGGGATCACGCTATTGATGTCAAACGACGACACCGACTCGTCGTGCGCCTGCAGCGTCCACACAGACTTGGTCGATCCCGGGTTCCGCGGCGCGTTTCGCACGTCGTGGTAGTGCACCGCCCCGTTCTCCGTCGACACGAAGAACATGTTGGAGTTGTGAGGGTCCCACCGCACGTTCTCGACGTCGCTCTCGACCCCCCATCGCGGCACTTTTGCGTCGGGAGCCCTCATGTCCGCCGCGACAATCGTTCGATCGTAGCTGCCGCTCAGTAGCACCGTCGGCTCGGCTGCATGCCAGGCCAGCGAGCACACCTTGTCCGTGTGGTACGCATACGACTTGGCGCACTTTGTTGTGTTGAGGTCCCATAGCTTGATTGTCTTGTCCGCCGACGCCGACGCCAGCAGGTTGCGGTGTTTCCGATTGGCAGCCAGCGAGAGCACCGCATCCACGTGGTACTCGTCGTTGGCCCTCTTGCCCTTCTTCTTCTTGCCCTTGCTCTTCTTCTTGCCCTCACCCACCTCGGCATTGGCGCCTTGTCCCAGGATCGCATTCGGGTACATGCAGTCTATCGTGTCGAGGTCCCATATCTCAATGTCCGGGTCCAGGGTTCCAATGGCAACGAAGTTTCCCGTCGCCGCCTTGTCGGCGCTCGTCTTGCCGACTGGCATGTCGATCCATTCGAGGCTCAGGGGAATCGCCGGGAGCATGATGTCGTGGTGCACGTAGAGGTTGTCGCCGTCGTCCTCGAACACGTAGACCTCGAGATGCGCCAGCTCGTCCTCGACTTTGGCCGACAGGATGAGGTTGTCGGTGGCCATGATTTGCAGGTCATCTCGGTCTTCGTCCTCGTCCTCGCCGCCCTTTAGCGTAATGTATGGATCGTCGTTGTTGGATTCGTAGTAGGCGAGAGACCGAACGTTTCCAAACATGCCCATGCCTTCGCCCTCGTCCTGCGTCCCGACATCGTCGTCGTCGTAGTTGTCTAGGTTATACTCCTTCAGGTCATCGTCGTCGAAGCTGGACACGAGCGTCAGCAAATCCGCATTCACCAGGCCTTGGAGCCCACAACAGCTCACCTTGCCTGCATTTCTGACTCGACATTATCCACATGCATTCCATCCCCTTTTGCATCGTCGTCGCCGTCCTTGGGCACCCCGTCTTGTTCCGCCTCTTTGAGATCATCCTCTGCGTCGTCGAGCTGCAACCTGGCCAGTGCGGCTATTCTCTCATACTCGGCCTCGTCCAGGTCATATTTTTGCGGAAACGGCGCGGCGAAGCCCCGCGGGACCCATTGTGCAGCCGTGATCATGGACATTGTGTCGAGGAGCCTGGCGCATAATGTTGCCCGATTTCTTCACCGTCGAGCCCAGAAGAAATTGATTCATCCACGGCGCCCCCAGAAATTTCGGCGGGGTTTATCGATAAGGCTAGTGGATACGTACATACACAGGAACACTGTAGGGACGGGATCGGTCCGGGAGAACTCCGCGTCTTTATAAGTACAGATTCGTACTGTATGGACATACTGTACATACCTACGATGGGGGCTTACGTCAGCCTTGCGGGAGAATCTTTTTCCGGGCCAGGGTATTTAATGCCCTTGTGTGACCTAGCTTTTCGACCTAGAAAATACATCTCCAGGACCCGTGCACGCTTGGACCAATCAAGTACACCTACTTAGCACTTTGTAAGTTCAAGGCTCCAACATCGCATCGTCAAGGCTCGAGGTCCGCGCGCGGCCAGCAACAATCATGGCAGGCGATAGAGACTACGGCGACTACAACCCCAAGCGGCGCAAAGTAGATGCTGCACAGCCGCCCACCAGGCTCCGTCACGATGCGCGAGACTCCACCCCCCGACGGCATGCGCAACCGCCGCCGCGAGAGTTCAACCAGCCGCAGCCGACCGACGAAGACGACAGAGCTCTGGACCGCGACTGGTACGGGGGCGACGAGTTTGGCGGGCACACCTTTGGAGACGATACCCACAATCCCTTTGCGTCGTATCAGCTGTCGGCATGGGAGAGCCAGCAGCAGGAGTCGGCAAAGGCCGAGAAGATGGCAAGCCGATACGACGCCCGGCAGGAGCAGCGACGCAAGGAAAACGACGCATGGGAAACGAACAGGATGCTCGTATCTGGTGTCGCCCAGCGCAAGGACCTGGCGACCGACTTTGACGACGATGAAGCGACCCGCGTGCACCTCCTCGTCCACGACCTGCGGCCGCCCTTCTTGGACGGGCGTACCATCTTTACAAAGCAGCTCGACCCCGTGCCTGCCGTGAGAGACTACCAGAGCGACATGGCCGTCTTCAGCAGAAAAGGCAGCAGGGTTGTCAAGGACGCACGACAGCAGCAAGAGCGGCAGAGGCAGGCGCAGCAAGCCACCAGCATCACGGGCACAACACTCGGAAAAATCATGGGGGCCAGGGACGAGGACGCCGACAGCGCGCTGCCCGTGGCCGGCGAGCGCAAGGGCAACAAGTTTAGCGAGCACATCAAAAAGGGAGAGGGTGCCAGCGACTTTAGCCAGAGCAAGACTCTGCGAGAGCAGCGAGAGTTCTTGCCCGCCTTTGCCGTTCGCGAGGAGCTTCTCCAAGTCATCAGGGAGAACCAGGTGACGATTGTTGTGGGCGAAACCGGGTCGGGCAAGACGACCCAGCTGACGCAGTTCCTTCAAGAAGAGGGCTATGGGGCGAGGGGCATGATTGGCTGCACTCAGCCGCGGCGCGTGGCGGCCATGAGCGTCGCGAAGCGAGTCGCGGAGGAGATGGAGGTGGCCCTGGGCAGCGTCGTGGGCTATGCCATCCGGTTCGAGGATTGCACCAGCAAGGAAACCGTCATCAAGTACATGACGGACGGTGTCTTGCTCCGCGAGTCGCTTAACGAGCCTGAACTCGACAGGTACTCGTGCATCATCATGGACGAGGCACACGAGCGCGCCCTCAACACAGACATCCTGATGGGTCTGTTCAAGAAGATACTGCAGAGGCGGTTGGATCTGAAGCTCATCGTCACGTCGGCGACGATGAACTCGAAGCGCTTCTCCGACTTTTTCTACGGCGCGCCCGAGTTTACGATCCCGGGCAGAACGTTCCCGGTCGACGTCATGTTTCACCGCTCGCCCGTCGAAGACTACGTCGACCAGGCGGTGCACCAGGTGCTGCTCATCCACGTCTCGATGGACCCCGGCGACATTCTCGTCTTCATGACGGGCAAGGAGGACATTGAGATCACGTGCGAGCTGGTGCAGAAACGGCTCGACGCCCTCAACGACCCGCCCAAGCTCAGCATCCTGCCCATCTACAGCCAGATGTCGGCGGACCTCCAGGCCAGGATCTTTGACCGGGCGGCGCCAGGCGTCCGCAAGTGCATCGTCGCGACTAACATTGCAGAGACGAGTCTAACGGTGGATGGCATCAGGTATGTCGTGGACGCTGGCTACTCCAAGATGAAGGTGTACAACCCCAAGATAGGCATGGACACGCTCCAGATCACGCCCATCTCGCAAGCAAACGCGTCGCAGCGCTCGGGGCGTGCGGGACGGACGGGCCCGGGCAAAGCGTTTCGCCTGTTCACCGAAAAGGCCTTCAAGGAGGAGCTTTACCTGCAGACGATTCCCGAGATTCAGCGCACCAACCTGGCCAACACGGTGCTGATGCTCAAGTCGCTCGGGGTCAAGGACCTGCTCGACTTTGACTTTATGGACCCTCCGCCGCATGACACCATCTTGACGTCCATGTTCGATCTGTGGGCGCTGGGCGCTCTGGACAACCTGGGCGAGCTGACGGACCTAGGCCGCAAGATGAGCGCGTTCCCCATGGACCCGTCGCTGTCCAAGCTCCTCATCACGGCGGACGAGTACGGGTGCAGCGAGGAGATGATTACGATTGTGTCGATGCTGTCGGTACCCAATGTCTTTTACCGGCCCAAGGAGCGGCAGGGCGAGGCGGACACGCAGCGGGAGAAGTTTTGGGTGCACGAGTCGGACCACCTGACGTACCTGCAGGTCTACTTGGCGTGGAAGGCCAACGGGCACTCGGACAGGTGGTGCGTCAAGCACTTTCTCCACGCCAAGTCGCTGCGGCGGGCCAAGGAGATACGGGAGCAGCTGCTCGACATTGTGCGGATGCAGAGGATGCAGCTCAGCAGCTGCGGCAGGGACTGGGACATGGTTCGCCGGTGCATCTGCTCGGGCTACTACCACCAGGCGGCCAAGTACAAGGGCTCGGGCGAGTACATCAACCTCCGGACAAACGTGACGGTGCAGCTGCATCCGTCGAGCGCTCTGTACGCAGGCCACCCGCCCGGCTACGTCGTCTACCACGAGCTCATCCTGACGGCCAAGGTGTACATGTCGATGGTGACGGCCGTGGACCCGCACTGGCTGGCGGACCTGGGCGGCGTCTTTTACTCGGTCAAGGAAAAGGGCTACTCGGCGTGCCAGAAGCGCATCATCGAGACCGAGTTCAACCGCAGGATAGAGATTGAGGCCAAGATGGCCGAGGACAAGCGCCGGCAGGCGGAGCGGGAGCGGGAGGGGGCCGAGGCGGAGCGGGCGACGGCCAAGAAGAAGGTGGGCGGTGATGGCAAGAAGTTTGTGACGCGGGGGGCGGTCACGAAGCCCGTGGCCCGGAGGCGCGGCGGCGGGTTGTTTTTTACGTCTTGATTGCTCATTTCTCTCGCGGCTGCCTGTGTATCTACTATCCATGCTGCTCGGCGCTTCCAGACGAGCGTGGCAGGGTTTGCTTCCGTGGGGCGTCAGGTGTAGTCTAACATGAAGACGGAGTCAGTGGCGAATGCTGAAAGTCGACTCCCCATCCGCCACGGCGCGGTCCTCTGTGGTGAACTGCGCAACCTCGGCGTGGGCCGGGCCCCGGCCGACCTCCTTGAGGAACATTTCCAGGGCATCGTGTTCGCCCTGGGCCTCGCCTTCGACCTGCGGCGGAGGGCATCAGCCTCACGGTGGTAGGGAGGCTCGGAGGGCGAGCTGGCCAGGGGAGCGCACACCTTGTTGTCGGGCGTGTTGCGGCACCATCCCGTGATGCCATGCTCTCGGGCCTTTCGTCTGGCAAAGAAGCTACCGGGGGGCGGAGGTGGCAGGTCGCCCCGGTTAGACGTTACATGAAGTAGTCTGGCGATGCAACACTTGCGTCCATGGAAGTCTCACCGGAAGCCCACGCCTAGGGCCCGAGAAGGCAGGGAGTCAGCGGGGCGCCGTAGTGTAGGTAGAGGCGACATTTGGCAACGACATGCATGCATACCCTGGACGAGGCCGCCGTGGGCGACAAAGTACGACTGTTTGCCTTGGCCGTCAGCGACTTGGGACGGCTGGTGGCGTGGAAGCGGCCTTGTTCTCGCGTACACGTCTCGCCATTGCAGCCGTTGTGGTTGAGCTGTGCTTGATTCCGTGCTCGAGGGGAGTCGCGATGATGACGAGGGGATTGGTTCGAGGTGGGGAGTCGGTCGTTTGGTAGGTAGCGTGCTCTGGCGTCGTCGCCTACCCTAGAGAGGGGCCATTACGGTGACCTATACAGATACTCTGTAGGTAATTGTCGAAACCATATTCAACACACTCTGCCAGACAGAATAGGGTATTATATATAGGTGCTGTTCCATCTGACGGTAATGGTATATATACAAGAGGCCTTACTTGAGGTATTGCAGAGGACTTTGTCATGGAGTTGAAGCACATAGCAAACAGGTCTTAGTAGCGCGACCACTGCTTTTGCCATATCAGGCCTAGACCATGACACTTCAGGTAGGAACTTTATGTATATTGCAATAATAATCTGGCTAGGTTGAGCTAGTAGGCGGCTAGCGGGTAATATCGTTATTCATGCCTCTTCCTGGTCACGTGCCTAGGTCACTACAGCAAATGGCGGACCCGGCTCAACCGTGTCCACCATGCCGGGTGCAGCCCGTGACACCTAGTACTTCTTCTCGCATAGGCCTTTGAGAATTTTCTTGACGGTGCCTAGGTTCATAGGAAATGTGGTTAGTATGAGCCTCATGAGGACAAGGGACTTGGGGCATAAGAAGCATCACGGGCTGCACTCACCGACCGTGGACTTGTCAACGCCACACTTCTTGATTGCTCCCTCGCTTTTCTTGGTAATGGTGTCGATGTTGCCGCACAGGGTGTCCAAGGGGCCCTTTTCATCGCACTTGAGGCCGTTGGCAGCCTTGATGACGGCAGGGGCGACGCACTTGGCCTTCTTTAGCAGCGGCTTGAGGCCACCGAGAAGCTGGCCAATGTCGAGACCGGGTGTGGCGTTCTCCTCCAGGAACTCGGTCATCTCGGCATCGCTGGCAGCAGCGACATAGCCGGAGCGGGCGTAGGCGATGCTGGCGAGGGCAAGAGTGACGAGCGAGAACTTCATTGTGAAGGAGGTGAAGAAGGGCTTCCTTTGGGGGTGGTTGAAGAGAGTTGGAGAGGTTGTTGTTGCTGTTGTTGTGTGTTGGAACTGATTGATGGGATGGGATGATACTGAATCGTTGGAAGTCGGAAAGTCGCGGCGTCTTATACTTCTGCAGATAAGGGGAAGGCGCCTCGATGCAGACTGCAGAGGTTGAGCATTCCTCGATCCTTGAATGCTTGAACACGAAGAGGTCACTGGTCTCAGGGGAGGAACTGCGAGTTTCAGTGCCGCGTCTTGGTCTCCTCGGCATACATTTCCTGGTCTTTCCCCCTGCCTCTCCATAATCACAAGCCAGTGGCTGTTGTTCAGAGTCGAAGAATTGAAACTGTTTTGGCTCTGGCTATCCGTGGTTGCGCAGCTCCATCGCAAATGCCAATCAAGCCGTACAGGCAGACAGACTGTGACGGTTTGGCTACCGCTGCTGGGTCAGGGGGGCGATGAGGAACGCAACCCTTGTTTTCAGACTTTGATCCGAGCACTGTTCAGCCTCTCCAAGGCCTTTCTTTGCATGGGTTCAATGTTGGCGGCCGGCTGGTGGATTATTGCTTGCCGGAAAATGATCAATTGGGGGTCTCAATGCCGACCATCTCGGACCACAGGCTAAAGCGACGGGAGCTAGATGGAATACCCGCGACACAATCATGGGAGGAAACGCCAAGGAAACGCTAGAGGCATGGGATTTCTTTGTTCAGATAGATCGATGCGTCTCGTCTGAACTCTGAGGCCAATCCCAGGCTTTCTTCTCCGGGGCAGCGACGCGGAGCCGATTCATTGAGACCGAGCCGGGGCACGTAGGGAGAGACATTGCCGGAGCAGGTACGCTTGCAGAAGATTGGAACTGGAGGGCATGGTCTGAGTCGCGTCATTTCGCTTCCACAGCACTCGAGAGAATTGCCCGCGCGCTTTTCTTCGGAAGCTTCACCTGTAGGTACATGCCTGCCTACCTCCATTCTTGGCCGCCATGTCTTAGCCGTGCCGGCAGCTGCGAGGGATAGCTTTCGCCCCTCGCGGCTCTGGAATCAACGGGGCGGTGGGTATCCTAGGTCTCCTATTTAGCCTACTGGTATGGAGGCGGGACGAGAGAGAAGGATTTAGTCAAACATCTGTGGATGGACGGCAGACGGCGATGCCGGGTCAATGACATGGATGTCGATGCCACGATCAATATACCTCGGTAGGAATCCACAAGACAGTTCATTCTCCCTCGCAATCAATGTGCATTGCTGGCATGAAGGAATCGAATTATCAATCCCGGCAATGCTGTTGACTCGCAGCACCTTGTCTGGACGGCATCTTTATCCCGAGTCACACCAGAACGGGAGAACTTGCCTGCTACGAATACATACGTGAAGAATTGAGAGTTTCTGCTCTTGTTTTTATAGAGGGGGCCATAGGGGCTTTACTTGGGGTATTACCGGGGAAGGTGTCGGGTCACGACTTTTGAAGTGCTCCTCTTTATATATTCCCCTTGGGGCCCATTTCGCATCGAGACTGAGACCGTCGGAGCATGCTTGTAAACTTACCATGACACGTTTCCACGCTGCCCGCGACCTCGAACCCAAACTTTGCATATAACCGAACGCCAGCCGGCGAAGCCACGACAAAGGCAGGCCGTCCCAGCTTGTCAATCTCATGGCAGACTCGCCGTAGCAGTATAGAGCCGAGGCCCTGGCGCTGATGACGGGGATGCACCGACATAAACGTCAGGCCTAAAGACGGGTGTGTGAGTCGACCATGTTGGCACCCATGGCGGATCGACTCACGGCAAACGTCGTCAACGCCATCGAGGACCCGTTGCCGCTCGCTTCTCAGCTCATTCGAGATGCTGAGCCATGCAGACCGATCCAGGGCCTCTGGGAGGGGAACTTGCATCGGAGCATTCGTTGCAGGACTCGGTCTGGCCGGGACACGGCGCCGCTGCTGTGTCGTTGTCCACCCGCAGAAGCCTAGCGGGGCTCCATCAGAGGCGCAGATCTGAAGATAATGGTCCGTCTGCCGTCCCAAGGCATCCCTCAGGCCCTCGGCGAACCATTGCATGATCTCGTCTTGCTGAGCTTCTGGCATGGCTGCCCAGGAAGGGAACATGGCGCGATACAGCGGGCCGTCTTGCATTGCCGGGACATCAACGTTTCGCACAATGTGCTCCGCATCCGCCGTGTCGATGGCAGAGACGTAGGACCTGGAATCGTCCATGCTGGTGATGGACCGTTTGACGGCTGAAGTGCGAGCGATGGGGCCTGGGGTAATTTGTTTCGTGCCAGGTACCTAGATACGGAACCGGCACACTGCTTGCTATCTTTTGGCTTATGTACTCTGTACAGAGTACAGGTGGCGCTGACGGGGATATATATGATCCGCCCGGGCTCAGAAACAAGACGCAAAAGCGCTCTCTGAAAGGAACAAACGTCGCTCTCACCGCCATATAGTACCATGCGTACAAGCACGCCAGAATCTAATCTCTCCGAAAATGGAGGATGCCCTCCGGCCTAGTGACGCCGTCTACAAAGCTTTTCACGAGAGAGGCTTCAGGACCTGGCTCGCCTTGTGGAGGCAAGCTCGTCAAGACGGCAGACTCCCCTCGACCTGCCTGGACGTGGATTGTCTTTTCCCGAACATCCCTTTCTCCCTGTTGGATTGCACCTCGACGACTCGGGCCTAATACGGCTACGTCTGCCTGGGTGCCCGCCGTCGTAGCCTGTGATATGCCCCCTTTTGAGCAGCGCTTTCAGATGATCTACCACCATGAACGGCTGGATGTATCCGAGTCAGATGACGAGAGTCTTCGTCCTCAAGGCGATGGGAGATCCACAGCAGGTTGGAATGTGCCTGCCAATGTAGGCTCATGGATCTCGAAGAGTCTCACCAAGCGCTGCCATTCTCTTTGATGGATGCGAATGAATAAGCACGTTGTGGAATCGTAAGCTGTAAGCTGTATCGTACTGGGGAAGTGTATTCAAATGCTCACTTGCGGTTGTGAATCGCAGGGGCATGTCAAGAGCCAACCATAATTGCCCGTAATTCTCGAGCATCCCCCGTGCGTGCCCGCCTGTATGCTTGCCACTCCTGTCGTTGAAATAGTATTCCCTGCAACTGCCACTGGTCGTCCTTGTAGACAAAGGTCGGATCACGTGCACCGTCACGTGCAGAGCCCAGCTGCATCTGCAGGAACGAGGCCTCCAAGGGTCTGTCTAGACGTCAAGCACACATCATGACACCAATACAACCTCTTTGGCGGCCACACACAGGCTGCTGCGTCAAGTCTTGATCCATCGTTCATACCTACCTATTTCCTCGTCAGACCCGAGCCGCAGAACCGCCGCTCTGACAGAACCTGGCCTGGGGCGGAAGACAACTTGGAGAGCAGGCCAGGAGGAGCAGTTGGTCGCCGAGGCTGAAGGGCGCCCAATGCCGTGCCTCGCTCATCTCCGTGAGTCAAGGCATACTCTGCGATAGATGTAGGCCGAATAGAGTTAGAAAGAGGGTAGGTCATCCGGAAGCCCGCCAAGTCTTTGCAATCATATGACGCTAACAAATCAAACACCAAGTCTTGGGAACACGGCGACTGACTCGAACGTGTGAGGACGATAAAGCCAGCCGCATCCACGAACAAGCCCCCCAAGCTCAGATGTCGGCATTTATCCCCTGCGGGGAAGCCAAAATTGGCATGAATGGGGCGAGAAACTGGGAAACGCGTTCCGTACCCTGGTTGGTTGCCGTATCGCGACTTTGCATGATGTTGTCTTGGCGCCATTTAGGTTGGGCTGGCTGATGGATGATTCCCGCGTTGCGGGCGAGTCAAGGCAGTCCTTGGCGTCCTTGGCCGCTGTCGTTCTACCCCAGGCCGGCTCTGGGCGAGATAACGGGGTCCTGTGGAATGGCCAGTCACGCGCCTCGGAGGCTGCTTGTTGAGGTGAGAGCCGTCGTGGATGCTGATATCGAGTCTCCGGCGTGGGGTCTCATATAAAGGGGGCCTCATTCCCCAGATTTTGACGAATAGATCCGTCTGGAAGATCCCTACGGCGATTCTGCTCACCAAGCCCCGTCTTCCATCCGTCAAGAGCAGCCATGGTGGTGAGCCTCAGCAAGGTTGCAAAGTGGTTCGTCCCGGAGGCCGAAAAGGAGCAGGATGGCCGTGATAAGTGGCCGTCACGGACGGCCTTTGTGCTGGCCGCCATGGTACGAGGAGACACGGCCGCCGTACAGCCCTTGAAGCGACTAACGTCTGGCGGCACAGGGAGGAGCCGTCGGCCTAGGAAACCTGCTTCGATACCCGTCCGTCGTCTTCGCCAACAACGGCGTGCAGTGGTTCATCCCCTACTTCATCGCCCTGCTCTTCCTCGGCATCCCCATCCTCCTGCTCGAGATCTCCCTCGGCCAGGCCTACCGCGGCGGCTCCGTCGTGGCCATGAACGGCATCAACCGGTACACAAAGGGCGTGGGCCTGGCCACCATCATGAACGGCTACATCGTCTCGACGTACTACGTGCCCATCCTGAGCTGGGTCATGCGCTACTTTCGGTCCTCGTTCACGAGCCCGCTCCCCTGGACGGGCCGCGGGGACGAGTTTTACATGCGGGACGCGATCCGCAACGTCGATCCCATCCCGGGCACCACCAGCGGCGGCGCCGTCACGGCCTACACGCAGTACCCGGGCACGGGTCTCATCGGCGAGACGGTCGGCTGGTGCGCCTTTGTGTGGTTCCTCGTCTGGCTCTGCCTGTTCAAGGGCGTCGCCCTCACGGGCAGGGTGGTCTACGTCACCATGGGCCTCCCCATCGTCATGATCGTGGTCCTCATCGGCCGCGGAGTGTCGCTCCCCAACGCCGTCGACGGCATTCGACTGTACTTTGCCGAGTGGCACGGCGACAAGCTGGCCGGCGGCGCCATCTGGCAGGCGGCCTGCGGGCAGATCTTCTTCTCCATCGGCATCGGCTTCGGCTACTTCACCTCGTACGCCTCATACAACAGCCGCCACTCCAACGCGGTGCAGGACTCGCTCATCATCGCCCTCAGCAACTCCCTGTACGAGATCCTGGCGGGCTTCGCCGTCTTCGGCATCATCGGCTTCTTGGGCTACCGGCCCGACGACGGCGTCCAGCTCGGCACCTTCAGGGTCGGCTTCCTGACCTACCCCCTCGCCATCTCCGAGATGCCCGGCGCCAACGTCTGGGCCGTGCTGTTCTTCCTCACCATTGCCATGCTCGGCCTCAGCTCTGCATTTGCCCTGCTCGAGTCGCTCCTCACCATGGTCTGTGACTCGAACCTCGGCCGGCGCGTTCCCCGCAGCGTCATCTCCACCGTCATCGTCGCCATCTCGCTGCTGCTGTCCCTCCCGTACTGCACCGAGTTTGGCTTCTATCTGCTCGACGCCGTCGACACGTGGATCAACAACCTCTCCCTCATCTTCGTGGTCTGGTTCGAGGGCGTTGCCACCATGACGCTGTACCGGTGGCGCGACGTGTATCAGCAGGTTGGTCCGGCGGCCTACATTGTGCACACCTCGTGCTACATTCTTTCCATGGTCCTGGGCGTGGCCGTGGCCCAGGCCGTGGGTCCCGGAGCCGGTGCCGGTGTTGGGTTCGGCCTGTTCACTGCCGGCAATATCAGCGCCGTCCTCCTCGCACGCACCCCCGACTCCATCCCGCCGCGATTCTGGGGGAAGAACGACTCGCTGAGCAAGCTGTGGTGGCTCTCCTTTTACTCGGTAAGTAGACGTGCCCCTTCTCGGCCCTCCGCCAAATGTACTGACGGACATCAGGCGAACCAGCTCCGGCGCGACCTAAACTCGGTCGTGGCCAAGGGCAACAACTGGAGCATCCCCGTCTTCTGGGGCCCCGTCATCCGCTACATCTCGTGTCCCATCCTGGCCATCATCGTCTCCTTTGCATATCCCTCCTTTTACAGGCAGCGCATGGACCCCCTGCACATCTTCGCCTTCACCGTGGCGCACATCGTCATGATCACCATTGCCGTCGGCTTCCTGCTTCCGCGGGCACTGGACGTGTTTGTCCCGCTGGAGAAGCGCCACGACGGGAGCATGCTGTATGCTCCGCAGGTGACCATTCTGGACCTGTGTTTTGGGGAGGTAGCCGGCGAGAATGGCGGCGGGGCGCTTGAGTCGGAGGCGAGCAGGGTTGAGCCAAAGAAGTCATGACACGGGGTCGGTGCGAGGTGTCTCGAAGGCCGACGTTGCTACAAGAGTGAAATAGAGCCTGTTTAATAGCCTTCTTGCCTTGCCACCACCCTTTTCGAGTAGATGGCTATAGCACGTCTATACGCCTACCCGACTCTTTGTCACCGAGCCGTACTGAAGCAATCTTGGCGCTATTCCTGGCACCCAGTCCTTTGACTACACTGGGAGGAAGTTCCCCGTCTCCGTTGGACAAGGAGTATCAGGCAGGATGCTACTCGGACCACCTCTACAACGCAGCCTTGCATACAACGTGGACAGCTCGACCCTACTACCCTGGGGGCTGCGGACGAGGGCCCACGGGCAGATGCTTGGCTTCTCCCACCTTTCACGAAATCGAGAGGGACAGAGAAGAAGGGAGGGCGGGGCTAGGGGGGGAGTTTGGTCGGCGTGCTGTCGCCCCTGGCCTACCCTAGAGCGAGGCCACGGACTGGCGGAAAGACGATGGTTTGCGAGTCCTCGCCGCGGAGACGTCACTCGGCGGTAGCCAACAATGCCGAGACTAAAAGGCGGAAAAAGGCGGGACGGTGGGCACGAGTCGCCATCGTGGACCATATCCGCCGTCGCATTGTGTACATACCTATCCAGCAGTCAAAACCCGTGGATCCACCGCATCTTATCTGATCTGATTGCCCGCTCGCCATCGCCGCCGCCTCACGCCTGCTGCATGTCGACGACGTCCCGACTCGTCACCCGCCAAGAGCAGCAAGACCCAGCCTCGGGAGGAAATGTCGCAGCCCGACCAGGGCAGGCTCCGCCAGCGCCAGCAGGACTTTGCCGCGCTGTGCGCCATCCAGGAGAAGCTCGAGCGGCGGAGAGGCGCGCCGGCGCTGCTCGACGCGCGGGCCCTGGCCGAGCTGCCCGTCGAGTGCGGCGCGGGGCTCGACATTGACGACGACGAGCCCATCGACGTCGAGCCGCGCTTCTTCCTCGCGGGCCGCGGAGCCGACGCCCAGCACCACCCGCCGCCGCCGCCGCTCGAGCCGATCCAGGTGCACCGGCTCCGGGCGGGCGGGCGGCGCGGCTGCGACGACTGCGCGCGCGACGCCCTTGCCGACGCGCGGCAGAGGGCGCGCTCGTGCGAGGAGGCGGCGTGGCGGGCGTCGCGCTGGCACACGCACCGCTACGTCGGCCAGCGCAACCGGCCCGCCGCGGCCGAGCGCGCCCGCTCCGCCGACGGCTCCGCCCTCTTCCACTACTTCGCCGCCGGCAGCTACCGCATGTGGCCGCGCGGGGCCGGCTGGCGCGACTGGACCTACCACCCGGACGTGCCGCACGCCATCGGCACCGTCTACGACATGACGGCGCCGCGCGCCGGCGCCATCCTGCGCAGCGAGCTGCTCTTTGCCGTGTCGCTGCTCAAGGCCTCGGTCCACGACGCCACCATGTTCATCCGCCATAGGGTCTGCCCGGTATGCTTGAGCGATGTTCCCCCCCACCCTTGATCGGCGGCGCGTCAGAAAAGTCGACGGCACTGACTGCTCTCCCCGACGTGACGGCGTCAAAGATCCTCGTCGCCAGCTTCCACGGGAGGCTCTCGGCCCGCATCCTGCAGGTGCACCTCGACAACGGGCGCATGGTGGTGCGGCCGTCTCGCCTGCTCAACCTGCACACGCGCGCCGCGTCGCGTGACGTCGGCCTGGCCATCAGGTGGCTCGACTGCAAGCCCGTGGGCGACACCCGGTGGCCCGGCCCGGACCCGGCGGCCGGAGACGAGGCTGCGCGCGCGGAGAGCGGCAGGGGCCATCCTCCCACTCAGGGCATCGCCGTTGTCTGACGACGATTGGCTGCGAGGGGGGGGGGGGGTCCGTGTTGGGAGATTGTGCGGTCCCGCTTCGGCCAGCGGGGGAGGGACCCTGCTTGGGTGTCGTGTATGGTTAGCAGCAGTGGTGGGAACGTGGACCAACCAATGCAGACTTGTTACGCCTCGTCCCGTGCGGTTGCTTGTGGGAAGCGGTCTGGATCCAGGCTTGTTGGCAATGTGAAGAAAAAACCAGAAGTCGGAAGCACGTCACGACTAGACCGCCGCCATTGGTACGTACCGTCTCCACCACGACAACGACGGCTGGCTGTCCGCCGCCATTTCAACCTCCAACCCTCCCCTCTCTCGCGCTCCCTCTCCAAAACAAAGCGTACAGCAGCCATGGACGCCGCCCTTCCCCGCCCGCACGACGCAGAGCCCGCAGCCGTGCGCTTCCGGCCCAGCAAGAAGCGCAAGACGTACCGCCAGCCCCGCCCGCACCCGGACGGCCTCTCCCCGTGGACGGCCGAGCCCGACGAGCCCGCCGACGGCGGTGACGACGACGCAGACGACGCCGGACGGGTCGCAGCCGTGCGCCTGCGCTGCGACCCCCGTCGTGGCACTCGCTTCCGCGGCCTCGGCTTCGCTGCCCAGACGCGCGTGGCCGGTGACGCGCTCGCCGTCGGGACTCGAGGTGCGCGTGGGCCTGACGCCGAGGACGACAGGGCCCTGGGGGGTATTGCGG
>JAPEBW010001597.1:0-21626 GCA_027405785.1 Ophiocordyceps robertsii | reverse complement strand
CTCGGCGCTCCCTCCCTGCGGCGGGGGCACGGGATCGGGGAACGTTGGCGCTCGGGGCGGGGGGCGCGGGATCGGGCCCCGGCGCTCGGTCGACGGGCTTGATGCCTGGCCATGGCGTCGTGACGTGCCGCCTCGCATGCGCATCACACATGCGCATGCACGCCTTCACGGGCCACGTCCCGTCGAGGAAGAAAAGTCTGCATCAGCCGCCGTAAAGCGTCGCCATACCCACCCTCCCCCTGTCTTGCATTTTCCCCGCCCGCCGCTGGGTTGCTTTCGATAGACATGTGCTGCTGCACGCCGTTTCCGCCTCCCTCCCTCCGCAACACCACCCACGGAGCAAGAGGCGCAGGCAGCGTCGCAGCCGTCTCGGCGTTCTTGCCCACAGGAACCCGAACCCTGACGTGCCCTTTCCAATATCCCGTGCCCCCCCTTCGGCCCTGAACCATCAGCAGACAGACGCTATATGTCGTCGAAGCTATAAGCCCGAACCCCTTCACGGGCTCCTCCTCACCTTGGCCACCCCCCTCGCCGACATTCGTATATGCAGGCCCTTCTCCCATCCAGCCCGCCGTCGAGATGCAAAGCTGCCCTCGCACCCCGGTTGTCAGGAGACTGGCAAGCCCTCGCGAGCCCGCGTCGCATGCGGGAAAAAGCCCCGACGAATATGACAAGACCCCCTCCCTTTGCAACGGAGAATTCCCGCTGAGACGGCTCGACATGAAGAAAAGGGAGGGGGGGCGAGACAATCGAGGCCGTCTGGAACGCTGCCCGCCGTTGGAGCCCGCTGAAAGGTGACGGCCCCCCCCCTCCTCGCACGGGAGACGTCAGGCCGTCTGTCTGGCTGCCGGTGTGACAAACGACTCGCTTGCGCCGCTTGTTGACGAGCACATGGTGTTGCGTGTGTCTGCAATCGGTCCTTGCATGTCGACAATGGACCCGTGCATGCTGCTGCCGCTGATGCTGCTGCTGCTGCTCGTCGCTTTCGACCCCCCTTTTTGGTCCGGGCCATTCCATCATGGCCTGTCATGGGCCTCTGGCCTCTCGCGCCCCCCGGCCCGTCGTCCATGCCCGCGGCCAGCCGGCAGACGGGAGCGTGGCATGATGCTCTCCGGCCGCACCGGCCGAGGCTCCACGGGCTGCTGAACCGAGTCCAACCGCCGTGGCCATGGGAGCCTTGGCTATATTAGCCGTCCTCGGGCATGCCATCTCAGCTCAACCGTCACAAGACGCCGCCAGTTGCGCCATAGTCTGTCTCAGACACTCGCAACGCTCCGAGCTCCCTCTCAAGAACCCCCCCCCCCATCCTCATCCCCCGATCAAGCATCGTCCAGGCCATTGCTTCCGAACCCCGCCCCCCTCGCCATGTTGCTGCCCCTGGTCCTCGTCGGCCTCGCGTCGAGCGTCGCCCACGCCGACATGGTCGTCTCCGTCAGCAGCGTCAAGCCCCTGCCCCTCAAGGCCGCCAGCACCGCCTCGACGGCGCTGCAGCTCTTCCAGCAGAGCTGCCCCGAGGAGATGCAGCCGGCGGCAAGCGTCATCGTCTCGTCGTTTGCAGACCGGCCGCACGACCTGGCCATTGCCAACGGCAAGCTGTACGCCTCGTCCGATAGCCTGGTGCGCGGCGCCATTGACGCGTGGGCGCAGCACCAGAGCCTCGTGCTGCGGCCCGACGTGGTCTGGTTCGAGATCCTGGCCCAGCTCAACCTGTACATGACCAAGCACGCCGAGGAGCTGCGGCACCTGTTTGTCAACTTCCAGGGCAAGGAGGAGATTGTGGTGCGCGACTGGACCTGGCAGGCCGTCATCGACGGCTTCAAGTCGGAGATGCAGAAGAGGGTCAAGACGCCCTGGCTCCAGGACTGGGTCACGCCCGGCTTCAGCACCAGCACCCCCAACGACAACACGACGGCCACGGTGCTCATGATGGGGCTGATGCAGCAGTACTTCAAGTTCACCGGCGGCATCATCTGCGGCCTGCCCGCCGTCAAGCTGCTTGGCCAGCGCGACGACTGGGCCGCCCTGCTCGACAAGCTCGACAAGCTGCCTCGCTTCGGCGCCGAGCCTGCCCAGTATGCCGAGAAGCTGCGGCCCATCCTGTCCATGTTTGTCCAGACGTGGGACCAGCCGCGGAGCAAGCAGGTCCAGGCCTTCTGGAAGCAGATTGTGCGCGCCGACAAGGTCTTCACCTGCGGCGCCGGCCCCATCGAGTACGACATCTCGGGCTGGATCACGGGCTTCATGCACTGGTCCTCCAACGGCGAGCTGCGCGTCCCCGCCGGCGTCCCCGCTGTCGAGGGCGACACCAAGCTCGGCGCCGTCGTCTACCACCGCGCCAACCTCGCCCAGCTGCCCGTCGGCTACGCCAAGGCGCCCCTCAAGATGCTCGACTACCCAACCCGCGGCGTCGACAGCATGGCCTACGTCCTGGCCGGCAACATCGGTATCGCCCGCGCCGAGGTCGTGCCCAAGGCCGGCGCCCCCAACCGCGGCGGCGTCCTGGCCCAGCCCCTCAGCGCCTGGTTCCTGTACGGGCCCGTCGACGTCAACGCCACCCTGGCCCAAGGCGGGGGCATTGGAAGCCGCGGCGAGCTCGATGCCATCTATAGAGGGCTCCGTGCAAACTGCCCCAAGGGCGGGCACTGACGAGTACGTGCATCGAGCCATGAGACTCCTCGAATAGGGGTGGGGGAGGATGGGGGAGTCTGGGCTGCCGACAGAAAACAAATGTACACACTCTCTGGTGAATTGTGGCAACTCGTGTGTTTGTGTCGTGTAATCATGGGTGGGGAGGACAAGACGAAAAGCAAAGCATGACTGTTTGACTCGGTCAGCTTCCCCTTTATGTATCATCTATTCGTTAGCTGCCGTGCCGGGGCAATGAGCTGCGTTGACATGACCCTCCCGCCAAAACAAGACGTGTTCACCATATTTTAGACAATCGACGCATCGACTCCTTGTTCTCTCCTTGCTCCTCGTCCCAAGCCCATGGGCACCCGCTCGTTAAAGCGAGCCACAGGAGCTATCCAGGGGTTCCGCGTACCGCAAGACGACGTGATGCGCTGTGCCGCTTGCGAGCTCGTCTCTCCCCCTCAGTGCCTTTGGGTGGAACGTGTACCTTTGGCACGCGTAGGCAAACAGCCGACGCCAACTCGGACAGAGTCGCCAATTGTCCACGTTGTAGAGCGTCTCGGTAGCTCAGCATCTTGTGCCTCTGGAGTTGCTTGAGCTGCTTCACCAATCCACACCGAGAACTCGTTGTGGCGGCTCTCTCATCTGCCGTCCCTCGAGTTGCTGAAGAGCAGCTTCACCAGCTCCACGTCCTGGTCGGCATTGGGGTCTTGAGATCCCTCGTATCCTCGTAGGCCGGCAGCTCGCCTTTCGGGCTCTCGGCATGGAGCTCCTGGACGGGGCTGAAGCAGGTGGAACCGGCGAGCTCGTATCTCTCGCAGACCTCCAGCTCGGACCGGACGCCGCCATGTTCGCGAGCGGCGCTTTCCAGTTCCGGCTTGCACCAGCTCTCGTCGGTCTCGTCGGTCTCGTCGGCCTTGTTGGCCTTGCTGGCCTGCTTGCGGGTGTAGATGAAGACGCCGGCGGTGGCGGCGCATAGTAGGATAAAGGCAACGAGGGCTCCGACGACGATGGCTGCAATGACGCCGCTGGAATGGCCTGGGTTCCCCTCCTGGCCGAGATGGCCGCCACTCGACGTTGCGCTCGGGTTGTCCGAGTCGGCGCTCCAGCTCTGTGGGGCGCCCGGCGTTATTTTGCCGCCGAGGTCCTTGGCCCGATAGTTGAGCTGAAGCGAGGGGGCGTATACCTCGATGCTATCGAAGACTATCGGCATCGTCCTGACGGCGCCATTGATCAAAGCCGTTGTGGTGCCCATGACTTGACCAGCAGTGCCCTGAGACAGCGAGAAGTTGGGCGAATCGGTCCGGCAAATCCAGCCACTCTGCATATGATTAAAGTGGGTGCTCCTTTGAAAACATTCTCGACCATAGGGACGCGTCGCGTCAGGCGTGAATTGGAAGTAGCTGCGGCATTACACCACGGACGGCACATTCATCAGCCCACGCGCGTGAAAGCCAAGGGCGGCGGATGCATACCTCGGACAGCAGACGAGGACTGTCTCGTCGGGCATGAGGGTTGACCTGTCGACACCTCTGTCCCGGCTAAACCGGTCTGTCTTTGTGGCCACCACTCTGACTTCAGTGGCCCAGCCGCTGGGACAGAAGACGCCTGGAGAGTAGAAGGCGTGCGAGGCCGTGGGGACGCCGTCACGCGTCACCGACGGGGGCATGCACTGCCTTCCAGAGGCCGACGGGCATCTTGCACGGCCGGGGTCGCCTGGGTCGCCCTCGGGAGCCCACGCGGTCCATGTCTCGCGGTATCGGGCAACGTAGGTGGTGCCTGTGCCGAGCTCGATTGTGGTGCTCAACAAAGTGGGCTTGTGGCACTGGGTGTGCGGTTCGAAGAAGGTCAGCAGAGGACCGAGTTCGTGGCGGGTCGGAGTCGGGGCGGTTGGCGTCGGACTGGTTGCCTCTGTCGCCATTGTTCACCTGCTTTCAGTGGCCATGAGAGAAGAGGGCAGTGGTGGCAGCAGCAGCGGGTGCTGGACGAAGCTGGAGGAGGAGTTGAGGAGGAGGAGGAGCAAACGCAAGTCGGGGCCGGCCAAAGACTGAGATTGGCAGTAGCCCTTGACCGTGTCGTTTTATAATATGGGCCTGATCCACTGGCACGAATCCTGACAGCGGACTCATGGTCGTATGTGGTCCCATTTCGTTAGCCCTTGTCACGGGTGGGGATGGTGATGACGGCGACGACGCTGGGCCGGCCGGCGAGGGCCGAGGAATTTGCAATTGAAGGGTCGAGGGAGTCGCAAGCTCGCACAACGGAGCAGGACGGGACACAGACGCTGGAAGGAAAGGTCTGAAGGGCCGGAGTCGAAGCAGTAGCTTGGGTGAGGCTGCTGGAGATGCGTGTATTGTGGACGAGGGGGGAAAACGGACGTCGTTGCCTTGTTTCTCCGAATCGGCACACAGTAACCGGGACTGGTGGGAAATTGGCCAAGCACGTGACTTCACCTCGTACTACCTAGGTAGCTGGCATTGCCAATAAAAAAAAGTCACGGGGCCAACCCTGTAATAGTAGCCTACTGGGTATAGCTCTCGTATCCGCATGTTTGTAAACAGGGGCCACTTGGTTCCGGTCCGGCATGGGACCTGGCAGGCATTAAAAACTATAAAAAAAGGCCGGCGGGCCACTTGGCACATATGCACACAGCCACCCGTCACATGATCATCACTGTTATATATTTCGAGGCAACCTCGGCCTAGATGATAGGCCGGCGCACCCCAAACATATTCCCTCGAGGCAATCGACGCCTGGTCGACCAAGTTTCGCCCCTATCCACCCATACCTGCAATGACATAACCTGGGCCATGGCATCCTGCCCGATGTCCTCTCGACACAATGGTAACAATGTCATGCTCGTTCTGAACGGGCCCTTTGAGAGCTTCGAACTGGCTCCGGACCATGCCTGGTCCCATGTAATGGCCCCGCCGTCCCGATACTTGGGCTTGAGAGCCGAGCAACTCTTCGATTGCGCGGGAACATGAAGGCAGGCGTCCAATCCTGGCACGGCGACTGCCAGCGTGCCGCGCGCAGCTGGTGGGAGCGGCGGACGAAGCAGGCGGCCTCGCCCTCGATCCACATGTCGATGTTTGGATCGTGACAGACGGCGTGTACCATGAGCCATGTCTTGATCTGCGTCGCCTCTTCCAAGACTTGTCTGTACTCCTTTTCCAGTCTGGCGTGCTGGTCCACGAGCTCGGCGCCGAACGCCTCCAACTCGCGCATCCAGGACCGCCTTCTCTCTCGATACCTCGACGCAGCAGCCCGGTTGCGCTGCAGCTGTTGGCGGCGTTTGTACTCGTCATTGCCGCCGCGGTTCGACTCGACGTTGCAAATGGTTGGCGCTCGCTCCGTCGTCGTCGGGCTTCCCCAGCTCATTTCCCGCCTTGACGAGGATGACTCGCACGATGGCTCCGATCTGGTGGGCATGGCGTCTTTACCGTGTGCCAAGGCCATGTTGGCTGTCTCATGGGAGGCTGTGTACGGCTTGCCGCCATGGCAGCTGATGGGGCCTTTGAAAGCAGTCTCGACTGTCCAAGCCATGGGTGCAAACGGGCCCTGGGACATCAAAGGCTCGCACTCGTCCTCGAAGCCATACAGAGACAGGTCCATTTGTAGATGGAACTCGGCTTCGAGGCCCTCCTGCGTTGAGCAATCCCGTCCGACCCGCATGTCGACACCGGGATGAGACATGATGGCGGCTGTCGCTTGCTGTCCGTATCGCCTGTTTGCGCACGCAAAAGTAGGATTGGTAGTTCTTGGACCTTTCTAGTCGAGAGACGGAAGCTCACATGCTAATGGTTCAGACCCCATGCGAAAGGGAAAGGGCCTTGGTGCCGCAGCCCAAGGGACAGCAACCCTGATATGCTTAGCCCATGGAGAGGAGAGGCGGGGAGAGGCGTCGGGGAGTCACGTCAAGCTCAGCTTCTTGCACAGGTTTGGCCTAGGGTTAACGCGCAGGGGGTTGCAATGCCGTGCCTCTCTACTTCTGGTGGCCAATCCTTGCCCGGAGAGAGGCAGACGAGAGGCGAGAGTCAAGTTGGCCTCTAGTTGACCTTGGACTCGATTGCTCCATTGTACGTGCCACCGAGGCCGTGCCGAGAAGCTCAGTTTCCCGAGCCAATGATACAACCGAAACCTTGGCAGCCGGCACGGAGACGCCCCAGGTTGAGACGCCTCATGTTGTCTTGAAGCCGCGACGGACAAGGACGGGGGCCAATCTCGCCGTACGGATGGCGCCGGTGGCACCGACCAATCGACTTTGCTAAACCGACCGGCACCAGGCTGTCACCTGTCAACCTCGGAATGCGACGTGGAGCTGTAAGGATGCCTTGTTTGCGTCGGATACCGAGCGGAGACGACACGCCGATGGCATCATACCTGTTGCGGCCTGTGATGCAACACCGTGATGCCCTCTTTCCATGTAATGTGTGTAGACTATAGAGTCCATCAGAACAGGCCTGGAAAGACGCTGGTTTTCTCTTACAAACGCCCTGCCCAACAGTGCCGCTCTTCTTTAGTCTCCCTCCCGGCTTCACAGATCGGCGCCTGTGCCCGCCGCGTCTCCCCGCTCGACGAGCCGCCCTCCCTCCCCTCGCCGTGGAGCTAATACTCCGGCGAGGCACGCCTAGAGACTAGCCTTGGAGTGTTTGGTTCGATCGAGCGCATCCGTCCCCCCCCCCCCCCTGGCGTGACCGTGGTAAGCCGGCGCAAGACGACCCTGACGGTGAGGGGTAATGATGCCTTGACCAGTTCAATGACGAGCCAGAGCCGGCAGAGATCCTGTTTTCGGCTCGCCCCGTGCTTCCTTCGGCACGTGGCGACCCGAGACCCCGATCCTTGGTCCATGGCGGACTGACCACGCAGATGGACCGAATGGTACGCTGGAAACAGCGTCATCCAACAGTTTGGGCGAAGCTGACGCCAACATGAACATTGAACATGAGAAACAACAAGCAGCAGCCCCTGAAGAAACCCCATCAATTCAGGTACAAACAAAACGAAGAGACTATCCAGAGTACATGTAGTTCCTGTTGGCAGAGGCCGTGTACAGAGCCAGGGAACGGGCCTCATCACCTGTAGGGCTAACGACTCCTCTGCACATGTGTAGCAATCAAACCTCTGCGCATCAGAGCCTCGATATCACTACCGTCGGCTTATACCAGGGCCTGTGCCGTGATCTGATCGAGGAATGGACTAAGGGGAGGAGGACTCGTCTTTCCATTGCCCGATACAAAATGTCTGAACCATGTCGTGATCCGCCAAGTTCATCTCTCAAACCCTGAAAACAAGAGAAAAGAAGGATTCATAATTGAACTAGTAAATCAACCACACCTGGTGGTTTAATGTCAGGGAAAAATCTATAGATATCATGATGCTGCTTGGACCTTCATTCAGATCCCAATACAGCCCTGCTCTTAAGAGCATCAAGGTCCTTCTATAAAACCTACATCGGCTCTCAGTCATTACGTGAAGGGATATAGCCACCTAGCGAGGTATATAGAATAGTTTTCAGCAGCCTTTCCGAGATCCCCCTCAACAGCTATACGGCTTCTCGGGCAACATGATGTCTGGGCCCTCGGGATGACAGGTGGTCCCAGTAAAGACTGATGCATGTGAGTGAGCCGCCTGGAGTTTACATACATGCGTTATTGGCTGCAACAGCCAGGAACCAGCTCCACGTCCGTTGATTGGGTACCGGGCTCCATCGTCCGCGTCGAGTTTGCCCCAGGCCGTGTGATTGGGCAGCGTGTGAAGATCTGCCATCAGCTGTTCATCTGATGAATTATATAGAAGCCCATCATGTGTCCCTTTGGCTACGCGGATGGGCCTGGATTGCCTTGGACAAGTCCTTGTTCACCCCGAGAAGACGACCAAAAGCAGCTGTTGGAGCAGTTTGTCTGGCACTACCAAGATTCGCCAAACGCCCGCGCGCTCCATTGGGCTTTCTTTAGTTGATCCGAGGCGAGGGATTCCCTGAGCAAGCGGTGCGGAGATACAGCAGCGTGCATCCAGTCAACAGCCCGCGGGCACGACGACTATGCTTGAAACTCGATGCCATCGTCAACCCATCTCAGTCCCAGAAAACGACGATGAGAAAACAGCAAAGGCCGTGTTTGGTTCCCCTCGCGCCCGCTCCGGTGGGAGAGAGGGCCAGACTAGAGCGCGAGGCCCAGCATGCTGCCGCCACTTCCTTGCTCCTGAAGCCGAGACGAACAACGACCCAGGTGGCCTGCCAAGGCTGCAGACGGAAGAAGCTGAGAGTAAGTAGGACGCCGGCTTGAATGTTGGCCATCGTGGGCTTACGCGAACCTCGAGTGTGGCGGTCAACGGCCCGTGTGCAGACAATGCGCCCGCAAAAGCGAGAGCTGCGTCTACCGAGTCATGGAAAGCGACACTGTCCTCGACTCCGAGAAGAAAAAGTACAGCGCGTTCAAGACAAGCTCAAGAGGCACGAGGAACTCATCGGGGTTCTTTGCACGAGGCCCGAGGGCGAGGCCCACGAGATTCTACGCCGCATGAGGTCCACCACCGAGCCTTTGGATGTGCTGGACGCCGTCGAGCATGCTGAATTGCTTCTCACAAACCTGGCTGTCACAGAGGCGGGAGACAAGGATGTGGTTTTGAGGCCTGGCCGACCAGTACATGACAAGGGCGGCTCTCAGATCCCGGCGCGACAATAATAAAGACCTTGTCGAAACACGATGGCGCTGCTTGAGCTTGGCAGGAAAACGTCCAACTCCATAGTCAAGTTGACCAGGACTTCCACGCACCGTGCCGAAGTACTAATGTGGCAAGCTTGAGAAAGAGTCGAGAGCCGAGCTTCAGGTGACATGATGAAGTTCGACATTCCATGATGTGGTCCACCACTTTTCGGCCCTCGTCAACTAGCAGTCAGCATCGTCCCGCCCTCCCAACCCTTCTTCCACGTTCAAATGCGCATATCTTTCCACGAGGCCCGTCAGGATGTTCGAATCAATGTCCTCCCCCCTCTTGACAACGCTGACTGGCCAGTGGCTTCGCACAGCCTGCATCATGTCCCGTTTCCCATCCGTCTCGTCCTCGTCCTCGTCCGTTATGTCCTTCAACAGGGCAACCTCTTGCGGGCGCATCCGTCCCCGGATAACCCGGAAGAGCGCCTCGGCCAGAAAGTGATTCTGGCGCTGACTGTAGAGCCCCTTGGCAATGAGGCCGAGCGTGGACCGCAAGGCTTCGAGCGTAGCCGCCGGTGTTTCCTCCGAGATGGCGTCGAGGCATTCGCTACCGGCAAGCATGAGCGGTATGACGATGAACAGATCCATGGCGTCGAAGCCATGGCGGAGGTAGTAAAGACGGATGAGGGTTTGGAGATGCTTTCTGGCCTCGGCGACGATCTGCTGCGGACTCGGCTCTTGGTTCGTCTCCAGGCCCAGCAGGGGCGCGTAAATAGTGAGCAGGAGGTGGTGATGATATATGCTGCCATTGTCCAACGCTGTCAATATCCAGCGAATCAACGACATTGCAGATGACGGGGGCGCCTACTGAAGTTGCAAGTGCCCAGGCAGCACGATTGTCTTTGGCAGAAGCGGCCTTGACAAGTTATCGTACCAGGCTTTCAGTTGCAAACGAAACTCGTTGGCCTTGTCCAGGGTTATCCACGAGCCGCTCGAGTAGGCCGCCTGGAAAAACTCATTCATGATGACCCTGAAACGGGATTTCGCTTCCAAGACAGGAGCAAGATACGACGGTGACAGGCCATGATTCAACGTATACTTGACCCATATTTCCCCATACCATTGTGCATCCTTTGACGCGTCTGGTAGGCACCAATCTGGCGGCTTCTTGAGCAGCGGAGGGTGCGCAAAGGAAAAAGCAACAAGCCTAGAGCGTTTAGCGACTGGCCAGGCCCTGGCATGACTGCACTCACTTACGCTTCCCAGTTATACAAGGCCCATGCGGCAAACGCCCTGCCTTTGCGTGTCCTGTCACTCTGTTCGTCCACGGTGTTGTCAAAGAGGCGAAGCTCGTGAGCCAAGGCAACGGCATGGATCCTATACGTCTGTCCGAGCTCGTCGAGACCGCAGAGGTTGTAGAAGACACTGAAGAGTATGCCCGCTTGTATGGTGGTGATGCGCGGTTCGGCGGCTTCCAGCTCCCAAATGCGCCTTGCCTCGGCAGCAAATCGGTACGTGAGCGTTTGGGGATTCCAGTACTCGGCGCGGTTCTTAAAGCGCGGGTAGCAGACCTAAGGCCGGATCAGATGGACCACGTCCCATTGCTCTGGGAGCGCCTTACGCAAGAATAGGCAAGGACGATGTTGACGAGTAGCGAGGAGCAAAAGTCGGATCGCTGCGCAGCCATGTCCTCCAAGAAGTAGTCTTTGTGAAACGCCGCGGTAAACTGGTATTCGCAGCGGAAGAAGACGGCGAGGAGATCCCGCATGAGCATATCGTCTTCGCAGACGGTGGTCCACGATGATATCCGCACATCGGAGAGCCGAGCATCGACAAACTGGGCTGCATGGAACGGCTTCAGATAGAGGCTCCGATGTTCGTCGGAGCCGAATCTGCCAAGTAGGCCAGAGGCGGCGTCCCCCAGACGGTCCGAGCATTGGGCCGTGGAGTAGAGCGACGCGGACTCGTAGATGAGCGAAGCCAGGTAAGGGCTGTTTGCAGCGTAGTCTTCAGGCATCTCGGATCGATAGGGAAATTCATATCGAAATCGAGTCTCTGGCGAAACAGCCATTTGGAGCAATGCATCCCCGGCCTTGAAGTGGTTCAGAATTGTTGCCACGTCGGCTCCAGACCTGAGCCGTTGTAGGAGGTCGAGGGTCTTTTCGTGTGGCAAAGTCCTCAAAAGCTCAAGTAGCTCGCCAAAAGCCGTTGCTCGATGCTGCAGGTCTCTGTTCCTCCGGCCGAAGGCTTGTGTGACCGTCTCTCCCGGCTGCGTAGTATAATGGCATGGAGCGCGTTGTTGGACACAGCGACGACATGCCGGCCTTTCGCCAGAGCACTATCGGTGGAATTGGTTTTCGTCATGCTCAGAATGTCTCCGGGACAGAGGCAGCTACCTTGAACTTGTGCTTGCGACATGCGTTGCAGGCTGCGAGGGCCGAGGTTCGGGTTCGCCTCGAAGAGGGCGCTGCTGTCGCCGATGACGGCGGTCTGGCCAGTCCCGGCAATAGGCGGCGCAATGGCCGGGGTTTGCCAGCTGACTCCGGCCGAGACATGGAGTATGTTTCGGGGGCGGCTCTTCTGGACTTCGAAATAGCCTCAAAGGAGTGAGTCACTGCTGGATCTACAGCCGGATCGGATATTGACATCTCCGCACCCAAGCCCTCCCTTGCCCTAGCCTCGGTTGGATGACATCAGCAGATGCTATATGTACTACCCAAGGTAAGTAAGGTAGGTAGGTACCTACCTAGGTATGTACTGTACTGTATGTATGTAAAGACGCAGGAGATGGATGCTACGTAATTATCTACTTTTGGCTTACTCCTCTCTTCTCACTCACATATTCGCAGTGGCATGACAGTATGCTGGGGTCGACATTGACAGTAAATGGGCTGTTTTATCACCATTAAAGCTTGTGGCTCGCTTGGTCATTACCATGGTTGATCGTGCTCTCATTCTTCCCTCTCCATCGCTTTCGGGTGGCCCTTCAAGGCGATATGAAACCTCGACGGTTCGGCTTGGCAACCGGCAAGCCATCCGATTGGTATTCGATATAGGATGCATCTCATTGGCTCTCGTGAGTGCAAGAGCAGTAATTGACCTATGGCTTTCAACCCAGTCAGGTCGAGGCTCCAAGACTAAAGAATAAGGTGCCTCTCTCTGCCATGGCGCTTCGCCCAATGCCCATGCGTTGCAGTGCCCTGAGCCCCTCAAGACGAGTCAGTTGCCGATTCTTTGGATCGTTTGATAAAAGCAGGAGAATACCGTGACACAGCCTTTTGTACCCTCGGTCGGGTTCTGTCTTACCAGGGGGGATTCGTCACCGTGGGCCTCGAGCATCTCCATTCTCCCAGGGGCGTCTTCTGGTATTGTCTGGATTTCGTGAGTCGGGTGTTCCCGTCTGTAACGAGATTGGGCCGTCGTGGGTACATGTAGGTATGACGCTCGTAGATGCATGAGTAGACATGAAGACGGACATGTATTGAGGCATGAAAACGTGTAGAGGAGCTTGGCCGCACGTTGGCTCATTTTCAGCGCTTCCAGCTTTACAGTCAAGTAGGTACCAAGCGATGGCCAGTGAGTCACTAAAGTGCCTTTGGCTGGTAAATACATACCTACCTAGGTAATATCTAGCGACGACTTTCAGAACGCCGTCGACACTTTGGTACATGGAGTCACTGTAGGCCTGTGAAGCAGGTGCTAGAGCCATGTATGGTTACATGAAGCAATTGGTGCCTCGAAAAAAACAGTAATGGAGAATTACCATTGCCACTCGTCCCCGACTATCGAGTCCTCGTCCCAGCCAAAGCCATGTTGGGAGACGACTGGCATTGTGATCCAACATTGAACAGGGCTCCTCTCTTCACCACCTCAATCGACGGGGTGCCCCACAGTTGAGCCTTGAGCCTTCAGCGCTTGAGCCTCAAGCACATGGCCGGGGCTCACTGCCCATGAAAATGCACCAAGACTTGCTACCTCTAGGGGGGGAAAAGGGCAATGACCAAGGCAAAGTGCAATAAAAAAAAACAGTTCCCAAGTTGAGACGGTTCCAGTCCATTCCGTGCCATGTCGCGACACGTCGTGCCTGGTGCTTTTGCTTGGCTTCGCTCAGCACGGACCACGTCGGCGCACCGGTGCCCGAGCCTCCGACAACTCGCCAGGCTGGAATCAGGCTTCTGCTCAGCAGACTCCCATGCCCGCGGCCGCCTCAACCGCTGTCGCCCCTCGACCTGCCAGTGCGACCATATCATGCCGCTGTCGCCGCCATGGCCGCGCTACACACGACGCGCCCTGCCGCCAGCTCGACGCGCCATGCCCGCCAGCCTCACCGAGCCGCTCAGCCGCCGCCATTGTCCGTCTTCCTGACCAACTTGCACCTGCTGGATCTCGACCTGCTGCCGGACTGGCCCGACATCTCGCCCACGACGTTTGCCCCGTCGGGCCCCGGCGTCAAGAGGCGCGTTCAGTCTGTCGAATGGGCCCTGTTTCGCCTCTTTTCCCTCTGGGACCCCCAAGAGGCCGCAAACGTGAAGCTCCCGAGCCCCCCTCCCACCCACCGCAAGCTTCCTGCTGACCCGTCGTCTCTGCAGAAGCTCAAGCCCTTCTTCCCCCCTCTCGACCAGCTGCAGTCTCTCAACCTCCGCGCCGCCCTCCTCCGCGCCCTCGAGAATGCAAAGAAGAACGGCGTCCTGGGCCGAGACTCGGTCATCCGCAAAACCATGCTGGACGACTGCAAGGGAGAACGCCTCGAGGAAGTTCTCGCCTACTTCTCCACGGCCGTTTTGAAGCGAGTCGTTGCCAACGACGCCCAGCGTCTTGGCCGCCACTCCGCCCTGGCCACCGAGCTTGTCTTGGAGGATAGGGGCTATCAGGGAAACAGTGCAGAGCTTGTCGCCCTCGCCCTGGCACACAACTTCTCCCTGCGCCGCTTTCTCGAAAGGAAGCAAGTGGCCAGGGCCCGTTACGAGGACTTTGCCCATCTGCTCGGCGTCAAGGAGCGGGCTGTCGCGCGCCGCAGTGACATGATTCGTCATGTGGAACAGCATGCCGCTGGCGTGACTGTTTCGGAAAACGCCACGGCCGAGATGCGTCGGACGGTGCGAACCAACTGGTCCGGCAGCGAGGGCTGGATGAACGCTCTCCTAGCCGGCTCCGAGAGCCGCAGTGCTGGTCTCGTCGCCGAGCCCTTTGACCGGGTATGGCGCCGAGTTCAGCAGGGCAGACTCGCCGAGCTCGACCAAAGTGGAGGCGACCTCTTGGAACAGCTCGACAGCCGCGTACGGATGCAGAGGGAGAGGCTCGACAAGTGGGACGCGTTCCGTACCGAGTGCTTTCGTTACAAGCCCAGGCAAACCCCGTCAGACGCTCAAGTCCACCGCGAGACAAGCTCTGCCAAAGGCCTCGACCTCAAATTTGTCCAGCATCAGAACCTGCAAGTCCGAGGCCCGGACGCCCGCATATCAAGCATTGGCCGCGGGACTCAGGCCTTGACAGACGAGTATGCGAGCATTGTCAACGGGCTACAAGACGAGCTGGCCACGATTCGCAACCGGCGTGCTGCTCCCGGCCCTCTGCTGACCAGACACCGCATTCACCCACCCGACGCCGACGACCAAGGCTCCATTTCTGAGATGAGCGACATGGACGACGACGCCGAGGGGCATCTGGCCAATAAGCCACCCGGTGACCACGCGTCGACCAACCTGGGGCCCTTGAAATCATCGTCAGATGCCCGAGACGCGCATAGCTTATTCGTCAAAAACCCCGGGCTGCCCGAGATCGACACGAGCACAGGACACCTCTTTGATCATGACACGCACGCCTTGGACCCCGTAGGCCGCAAGAATCTCTGGGAAGCTTCCTCCACGCCGAGCCCCTCGCCTCGGCCATCTCCAGTGCGGCAGGCGGCCGCCTTTGCACCGCAGGATCCATCGACCGATACGCGGCGCACCCTTTCGCCCACACAAGAGCTCGCTGACCAGATTCTCGAGTCGATGAACAACGCATCACCTTCCCCCAACAAGCGCGCCAAGCCCCGCCACACCCTCTCTCTTGCCCAGCGCACCCGCCTGTCCATGGCGCGGACCGACAATCCCTTTCTCGAAGGCGACGAGCCAGAGTCCCCGCTGGAGCCCGCACCGCTGGACCAGGTGACGACCGCCCGGAGCTTGGCCGTGGTGACTGGCACCGCATCAGCGGACGACGGCGGGTTCGAGGACCTGGTGAGCCGCACGCGGCGAAGCATGGCGGGGTTTGAAAAGGCAAAGCACAAGGCACAGCTGGAGCGGCGTCGCTCACAGAGAAGCTCTAGAGCACCGCCGCGCAAGGAGGCCAGCCTCTTTCCTGCAGTAGAGGAAGAGGGGGGGCTGGAGGCGGAGGATCCGGTGTGCGAGGAGGACATGGAGGCGGTGTTTCGGTCAAGGCCCAAGATCAAGGCGAGTCCGATACCCAGTCCGACGCGGGACTTGAGCCAGGATTCATACGAGTAGATGCAGACATGATTGTAATGCCAGGACAACAACATGGTCGTGATGACTTTGGGACGCAGCATCTTGCTGACGCGTGCATGGTCGCTCTAAGATGCAGCTGGGCTGACCATGACGGACAACAAGCCATGGCCTCCGCGCTGGAGCAAGACGCACCATCGGTGACGATGAGTCTTGCCATGAGCCTTGCGACTACTGTACAGTTCTCAAGGAAAAAAACAACAGCCGTCTATCCCTTACCAGCCCTGCGCCTTGAGCTCTAGGACCCTGCTGACGGTAGCCTGGAAGCCGGCCTTGAACCTCATGCGCCAGCGGAAGCTTTTTAACCGCTTCTTCCTCAACCCCTTGCGCTCGTGAAACTTTTGCGAGTGGTACTTTTGTCTAATCTTCTGATCTCGACACATCTTGTCCAAGATGCGAAGGGCAACAACGGGATTCGGCGCAGAGGTGGGCGATATGCGGGGCTTGATGAAGACGGTGCGGCCACTGACGGCCTTTGTGTGGATCTTGGGCAGACTCATGGGGTTGACAACGGAGAGAGCAGCCTCGGCGGCGTATTCGCCGGCCTTTGCGCCGACAATGCCGTCAATGTCGAGTCTGCCCGTCTTGCCGGTAGAGACGGCGTTGTAAGCGTAGCCCGAGGCGGCAGGTTCGGGCTTCGAGCTCCAGCTCGGGGGCGCGGACGCTTCATCGGCGAGCGGCAAGGGGGGAGGCGGCGGTGGCAAGTCGGCGGTTGGCGATGAAATTGAGAAGCGGCTCTGAGCAGGTGCCCATGACGGTGCAGGGCGTTCGGTCGCGACGGGGGGCGTCTCGGTGGGCCTGAACTGCGGAGGTGAACCGTTGTTGCCGACCAGTGGGTTCAAACGGACTTTAGGGCCGTCGGCGGACGAGGAGTGGCGGCGAGAATTGGCAGAGGCTCGTAGCAGCACCGAGGGAAGGACTGCTGACGGCGTCGATGAGACCAAGATGCGAGACAGCATCGAGGCGCCGCTTCGCGACACCACAGTCCTGAGAGCAATCAGTAAACAGGCTCATGTCGAGATCTGGACGGGAAGCTCACATGTTGCCGATAGCAATCGAGCAGATCGGCCAGCTGTCAAGTGGTGGTGTCAGCTTGAAGCCCCGACTTCGACCAGCTATCAAAAGTTGCCCGGAAAGCCGGAGAAATGCTGATGCGGACGGCTCCACTCAGCCTTGGCCCAAACACAAGTGGAGGCCGCGGCAGGAAAAAAAAAAGGTACGAGGCGGTACATGTGGCCCCACCGCGACGAGGCTCTACTGGTGGCAGCTGTAGAAAAAACAACAGCTCCAGCTCTGGCTGCGGCAAAGACGATAAAGAAACATCTCCATTCTCGCCTCGCAGTATTTCGCTCGCCCGCTTTCCTCGCCAACCCACCGCTCTCATCTCTGGCTCAAAACACCGCGCCAAGCCTGAAAGTCTGGCCCCCCGCTCACAGGCAGGCTGTTGCCTCGGGTGGGATCTTGAGAGCGAAAAACAGCCACGGCGCGCGACGAGCTGTTTGTTCCATCGTGGCGACTCGAGACGGCCCGAGCCGAGCAACTCGCCAACATGTCCTACAATCACTATGGGGGTAATTTGGCGGCCTCTCTCGCCCGCCAATCTCCACCTGCTAACCAGCCCTCGTCGCTCTGCAGCAAACCCCTACGGCGCACCGCCTGGCTTCGGTGGCTACGGCAGCCTCCCGCCTGGCATGGGTGCTCCCCCCCCCGGCCTAGGTACTGAGCCCGGACCGGAACAGCCGGTGACTCCTCTTCAATGGACAGTGCTGACTCGGAGCTCCCAGGGCCCCCTCCTGGCATGCCCTCGGCCCCGGGAATGGCGCCCCCTCCCGGCGTCGCGCAGCCCAACTCCCAGCAAGCGAGCCGCGCCGCTGGCCTCCCCTCGGGCTTCCAGCCCCCCGCCAACATGCCCAACATCAACTTTAACGCCCCCGTCATTCGGCTCGGCACCGGAGCGTCTGGTGGTCGAGGTGACGGGCCGTCGGCGCCATCGGGCGGGCGAACTGGCATGGGCATGGATAGGGGCGGTGATCAGGGCAGAGAACGTGCCAGGGAACAGCCGCAGATACTTGCACCGCTCACGAGTGACGAGAAGCTTCGAACAGTCATCATCTACCAGATGCCCGAAGGTCTGGGTGGCGACGACGGTGTGCAAAAAGTCTGCAACGCCGTCGGCCGCCTTCGCAAGTGGGAGTCCGGGGACAGTCTCTGGTGTGAACAAAAGACGAGGCTCGGCTTCGCCCTCTTTGACGACCACGAGTCCGTCTCCTTTGCCCTCAAGCTCCTCGGGGAGCAGGGCATCGAGGTGCCCGTCAAGCGACAGCAACCCACATCTGATGCGACCCCGAATGACGGCTTCGAGGGCATCGAAAAGGTGAAGCTGCATGTGGCCTTTGACGAAACTACTGTCGAGTTCCAGGCGTCATTGGACGAGAACAGGGGAGAAGATGCCGAGTTTCAGGACAGGTTTGATTCGGCTCGCGCGGCGCTCCAAAAAGTTCAGCTCGAGCTCTTTTACCCTCCGGCCGGCAGCCGTGTCGACGCCGACGGCGAAGCTGCCGCCACTGGCAATGATGCACAGGGCAACGTAGAGGTTGTTAACATTTCGATTGCTCAGGAAGACGAGCTGGCTGATATTCCCGCCGAAATGCGCGAGATTGTGGCAAAGGAGATTGCGTCGTTTCGCGATCGCAGCACCCAGCGCGACATGGAGCGGCTGAGGAGAGAGGAAGAAATTGGGGCGCGTTTCCGCCAGCAAAACGGAGCATCTACCACGCCTCTCGGTGGCTCAAACTACATTCCGCTAGGGCCTCGGGCCAACACGATGCAATCTGCTCCATCGGGGCCCAGGGGCCAAAACGGCACTGACCGCGGCGTGACGTTTGTCAACGGCGGAGCTCGTGACTCGGATCGGAATGCCAGCGACGAGGACGGCGATACCGACGCGAGCGATGGCGAACTGTGTCGCAGAAGGATGAAGAAGAAGGAGGATGACGAGCGTAGGCTCTTCCTCGAAATGGAGCGCAAGTGGCTCAACCGTGAACGCTCGAGGCAGCTCGCCCTGGACCGCGAGCAGGACCGCGAGCGGCAGGAGACTGAGCAGAAGCAGAGGCGCAAGGACGAGCAGCGCTCCCGCGAGATGGCTTGGGACGACGACGTCGAGGCCAACAGGAAGACACACCCCTACTACCGGGACCACGCCGTGTGGGCGAGAAAGCGGGCCATGGAGCGCCAAGAAGAGGAGATGCGAGACGACGCGGACCGGCGCGACGAGGAAGGCGAGCGACGACGTGAGCAGGCGCAGATGGAGCGGGCCCGAGGCCAGGCAGACTCGTTCCTCGACCGCCAAGACCAGGAGGCGGAGCGTGCCCCCGCCGTCGCGGCTCCCGCGCCGCAGCCCTTCAGGCTGTCGCTGGGTGCGGCGGCGCAGCGCGCGCAGGCGTCGCGGGCCATGCCGCAGCGACGCACCATTGCCGAGGTCGAGGGCCTGCTCGACGACGAAGACGCGGAACCGGCGGTGCGCCGACAGCTGGTGCCGATCCAGATGGACCCCGTGTCGGGCCCGGGGGTCATGTCCGAGGAGGAGATTTCGCAGGCGATGCGGACGCTGGCGCAGGAGATTCCGTCGGACAAGGACGGCCTCTGGGGCTGGCAGGTCAAGTGGGACTACATGGACGAGGCGATTGTGCGGGAGCGACTGCGACCGTTTGTGGAGAAGAAGATTGTCGAGTACCTCGGGGTGCAGGAAGAGATGCTGGTGGAGACGGTCGAGGAGCACCTCCGCAAGCACGGAACGGCTGGTGGCTTGGTCGAGGAGTTGGAAGGGGTGAGTTTGCCCTGCCTGCTGGGCCTGCCCCCCTCGTCCTTTACTGACTGATTCTACTCGCAGGCGCTGGACGACGAAGCAGAGGATCTGGTCAAGAAGCTCTGGCGCATGGTCATCTTCTTCACCGAGTGCGAGAAGCGCAACCTGCCGGCCTAGTTGAGGGGGTCCGGCGTGGAGCAGATGTTTTATGTTTGGCATACCATTGGACGAACAAGGTGGGGTCGAGAAGCACGAGAGGCGAAGCTTGGCAACAGTCGTCGACGGCACGAGAGCAACGGCACGCACGATACCCGCAGGTAGGGCGACATGGAGACGACAAGGGGCGGTTGCAAAGCGAGGGGATGGACTGACAGATGTGCCGTGTAAGTGGCTCGCCGCGGCGTCCATGTACTGATATGTAAAAAAAAATTCAAGGGAAGCACCCGACGAGGCCAGCGGGTGCTGGGGATTGCATGTAGGAGTTTGGAGTCTCGCCGGCGTGCGGACGGGTACATGGAGGGGTAGGGGGATTGATGGGACAGACCAGAACTGACCAGAATTGACCAGAATTGACCAGAATTGATCAGAATCAAGTGGCGGCTTTGATGTGGGTGGATGTTTCCGTGTCTAAATCCAAATCCACCGGGTGGGGTTTGAGTTGGC
Source organism: Ophiocordyceps robertsii (assembly GCA_027405785.1). Lineage (NCBI taxonomy): Eukaryota > Fungi > Ascomycota > Sordariomycetes > Hypocreales > Ophiocordycipitaceae > Ophiocordyceps > Ophiocordyceps robertsii. Next base: position 1,365 of record JAPEBW010001597.1, on the reverse strand, counting down.
CGGCACCGAGTTGGCCGGCACCTGTCTTGGCCGAAGCAAGGGCGGCGGCGGTGGTTGTCTGTTGGGCCGGACGCCGAGGCTTCTCCACTGTTTTATGCCGAAGCCGCTTGCGGGGCGGCTTCTCGGCACGCCGGACTTGGGCCGGGGGTGGCGTTGGGAGGGGGGGGGGATACTGAAATCTACATCAAGACACTGCACGTATGTACGCGCAGACACACACACACACACGCACGCGCACACGCACTCACCCCTCTCTCTCGCTTTCTCTCTCGCTCTCGCATGCATGGTCAGTCACGGAAAGGCTGGCAGGCACAACCACCGCCCGCCGTCTCCCGATCAACGCCAGCACCTTCACGGCCCCCCCTCCTTCCCTTCGCCGCCCCTTTCCCGCCTGCCGTGTCCGGGGCCGGGGACGGGGTGCTCGGGAGCACGGGGACGGCGGGCTGAGCAGCGGCCGAGACAGGAGGGCCGGTGGTGGCGGCGAGAAGAATCGCGCGTGGGCATTGCGAGCCTTGTCGAGAGGAGGGGGGGGGGGCCGGCGAGAGCAAGCTGCGAGTGTCGGCGTCTGCTATCTGTATCTGCTCCCCCCCCCTGCCGTCACATCATGCACACGCGCCGACGGAACCTCGGCCGGGAACCCGTCGCGGCACATGCCGTCTTGTGCGGGCGCGCGGGCGGGAGGGGAGTGCAGTGTCATGCACCGCACACATGCCGGCTGCCTGCCTGCATGTCTCTGCAGCCAACAGGCCGAGGCGCCCACCCTACGAACCGAGCCAAGGTCGTCGTACTCACCGGGACCGGGGGGGGGGGGGGAGCCGACAATTGCCGAGGCGAGCTTCCCTCGTCGTGCCACGGCAATGTCAACGCTCCTTGGGGCCGGCGAGCTGCGCCATTGATGGTGCGAGGGCAGGGGGAGAGTCTGTTTTCCAGTTCAGTCTCCAGCGGCACCGACGGAGAGACAGGACAAGACACGGCCCGCCTCCCCCTAAACAGGCCCCCGGCATGGATACATAGTCGCATCGCCCATCTCGGACGCCTGTTCCTTTTGGCAGCTTAGCCTCCCGACGTCGGGAGCGGCTGAGGCGGCCAATGCCCCCCCCCCCCCCCCATCTCGCGTGCATGCTTTCCCGCCTTGTCCTTGTACGTCTAATCACACTCGCTTCCCTTGAGCTGAGCCCAGGGTACCGCCAATCAAACCCCCCCCCCCGGTGGATGGGGATCGCCCGTGGGTGAGAGCGCGGGCATGGGGAGATACTAAATAGGGATACAGTCCCCCTCGCGAAACGATTTGTCGGATAAGAGAGAGAGTGCGAGTCTGATTGTGAATTGTGAGGGGACACAAACGGGCGTCAGACAAACAAGGGA
>JAPEBW010001596.1:0-21647 GCA_027405785.1 Ophiocordyceps robertsii | reverse complement strand
ACTTTCCGCCGCCTTTCTTTATTATACGGCTTTATAAGATTCGTTTTACTTTTTACTCGTTTAAGTAAGGTATCCCTTTATCTTAAACCGGTCTTAAGCATATAGCTAGCTTGTCCGCTAGTTGTAGTTATACTACTAAAACGACCGGATAAATATTTAAGGACCTTTTTATATCTAGCTAGTATATAAGCTATCTTACTTTAGCGGTAACTTTAAACGGCCCGGTGCGTCTTTCTTAAAGCTTTGCTAGTCTGCCGTCCGCGACGTAGTAGCCTTTACTAAGCTATAGCTAAACTTAATCGCCGGGCTTAAATTTTAGCAGGCGGTGTTTCTTATTATATCTATCCTTTATAGCGGCTTAAGCGTAAGCGATAGCTAACCTAGCTTTTTCTTATAAGACCTCTTAGTTTTATAAGTATAAGTAGTTACTTAAGAACTAAAAGCCGTCGTTTATTCTTATCCTTATAATAAGCTTACTAAGGGCCGCGTAAATTACTAAGGAGAAGGAATTGTTAAGGCTAAACTAAAGGGCGATTAGCGTATTAGTTTAGCGTAAGTCTAGGAAATCGGCGGTAAAGAATCGTAGCGCGATTTTTACGGTTTAGTTTCGCCTTTCCGATAAGCTATCGGTTTAAAGGTACTAAGCGGTAGATATAAGAAGCTTCGATTTAAAGGCTTGCTATAAGGTCTGCTAAAATACTAAGGTAAACTTTATATCCTAGTTGTAGATTATCTCCTTTAAAATCCTTTAGTTAGCGCGGAGTAGTTTAGTATATAATGCTTATGCTTAGTCTTCCGCTATAAACTAGTCGTTACTTAAGATAAGGAGATATATTTTTAAGAATTTATCGGTTATAGTTAGTAAGGTATTAAAGAAGTTCCTTATAGGATCTTTCTACGGGGATTGTTTAGCTTAAACTACTAAAAGCCTAGTAATAAAATCTATCGCTATTATATAGTATAAAACTAGCGGGCTTTAAATCGGGATAAGTTACCTTAGCGTCTTACCTTAGTTAGTTTAGTTATAGTAGTAAGTATCGTAGCCGTCTACGACCTTATCTATATATCTACTAAGCCGTAGGATTAAGAAGCTTTTAAATAGGTCTTACTATATATAGGTGCGGCCGGTATAAAAGTATTTAGCGTAGGCGTCTTTAACGATCTCCTTAGCGTAGGTCTCGGGGATATATAGTCTCTTATATCCATCGTTCTCCGTAAAGTATAGCAACCCTTACGACCGGAGGAATAGGAGTCCGGGGACCCCGTCCTTATCGCCGAGCTATGCTATGATTTTTGCTTACTATATATCTTCTATATATCTATCGATTATTTTTTAGCGGAGCGGCAATTCGATTAATACTTCCGCGTAAAGGAATACGTAGTCCGTTATCTTATCTTCTTAAATATATTTTAATTCCCTTTCTTAGTTTAAGGATACCGGCCTATTGTCTTAGTGCGGTAGATATAAGAGCGCGTTTAGTATAACGTTTTCGACGCTTAGGATATAGCATACCTTAAGCGGGAATTAGCTTAAGTATTAAGACGTAAGGACTAGCTTATTATTAGATTTTATACTAATAGAGAATAAGGATTTTTAGTATACGATTTTATAAGTGCTTGCGTAGTCGGTAAAGATAACTACTTATAGTATTTTTACGGATAGTACTATAATACGTAGCTTATATATTGCTTATATTAAACCGGCTACTTTAAGTTCTATAGGCTAGTATTAGGGTTCTCCGCTTTAAAGGGCGCGGCTTAAGTAAACAATAAGCTAGACCTTAGTTTAGGCTAGTAGCGTCTTTCTATCCTATTCCGTGCCTTCTTTTAAGTAAAAAGCTATAGCCGCTACTCCGTATTCTTAGGATATATCGATCTAAATAAATAGTTATCAGGCGGGGTCGAAGTAGTAAATTATTTAAGGCTTAGTAAGTTTCTTAGTTAAAATCGCGAAGGCCTCTTCCTCTTCCGGAGTAAGCTAAAAAGCGGCTTTCGCGGCGTATTAAGCCTATCTTTAGCCCCTTAAGGGGACTCTATCTTCTTATCCTACTTAAAGCAGCTCCGTTTTTCGTTTTTATAGGACGTCGACTTCCTTAGCGAAATACGGGACTATATAGCGTAGCTACTTAGTAAGGCCGATCTATTTCTTAAGCTATTAAAGGTTCTTTAAGAACGCGATATCCCTTAAGGCTTATATGCGTTTGTCTATATTTATTAAGCCGATAGCGTCTACCTTAAATTTAAGGAGCTATATAGATAGGTACGCTAAGAAGGACTTTAGTCCGGATAAGGTAATATTATAGTCGTGGAAGGCGCGGAATACGGCTTTTAGATATTAAAGGTGTTTTTCGGCCGTATTAAAGTAAATAATAATATCGTTAATATAGGCCGCCGCGTATTCTTAGTATTTACGGAGGACGTTATCGATAAACCTTTAAATATATATTAAGGAGTTCTTAAAGCCTATAAGTATTACTAGTAATCTTTTTAGCCCGCGATAGCTTATAACTATAAACCTTTCTTAATAGTCTTAGTAAACTAAGAACTAATAGAAAAACGATCGTGCGTTTACCGCACTAATAAACTTCTTTCCTTAAAGGCGTTTAATTATATCGCTTTAAAGGGGCATTAAGTAAGCGTCTAGGGTAATAATAGCGTTAATCCCCTATAAGTCTACGACTACTTGTCCCTTTTCCTTTCCGTTTACCGTTTTTTATACTACGAATACTAGCGCCGCGAACGGGGTTAGCTTATAAACTCGTTTTAATCGGCCTTATGCGGTTAGCTAGCCGAATGTTATATCTACTACCTTCTTATCTTTATCGCTTAATAGGTATAATCTTAATACGACTTATTAGTATTGCTATCCTTTTATTAAAGGAATGCGTATATATTCGGATTCGTTTATATATACTACTCTTTCGTCTTTTTAAAGGCAGGGAAACGATTAAAGGATATCTTAGACTTTTAATGCGTATTTTAAGTCTTTAGCGTAGATCTAGACGCCCTTATCGGTAGTAAGTTTAGGTAGGTTTTTAGTTCGGCCGATTTTAAGTTTATAGTTTATAGTAAGATCCTTTTATAAGAAGTCCTTAGCGGGGTCTATTTTATTTAGATTTTCCGTAAGGGCTTCCGCTAAGGGAGCCGTAGCGTTAACCTCCTTATATAGCTAAAACTGCTCGTTAAGGTTTATAATTATCCTTACCTTTTAGCCTTAGCGGAGTACTAATAGTTCTTTAAAATAGTTTATCGCCGTAAAGCTCTTATAATCTTATATTATTATCCGGGCGAGCTTAAGGTTATCGGGGAAAAATATTATATTACGCCTTAATAGCGGCGCCTAGACCTATATAGGTAGGGCGTAGCTAAAACTAGCTAAAATCGTCGTAGTAACTAAGTAGATCACCCGCTTATATATTACTAGTCTTAGCCGGACTATCTTAACTTCGGCTTTAATCCCTTTATAAGCCCCGATTTATAAGACTAACGTGGAGTTAATAAGGTCCCCTTAATAAGGAACTAAAAAGTCTTAGCTAAGCAATATATTAGCCGCTAAGCGTTTTACTATTTAAGCGCCGATCCTTACCTTTATAACCGTAAGGCTGCTGTCTAGCCTTCTTAGTATATACGCGGTAAATTCCGCTTATTTAATAGTAGCTATCCTTCTTACTCCTTAAATAGGAATTCGTTAAGAGGAGTTTATAGTTATATCTTAAAAGGTCTTTACTAAGTCGGCTTAAATAAGGCTTTAGTCTACCCCGGTATCCGTATAAGCTTTAATACCTATCTTAGGCCCTTTCTTTTTATAGACTAGTAAGCGTGCGTAGGTAAATCGTAACGGCTTATTAAGGTTTAATAGCTAGACGTTAAGGGAAGCCTTAACTATTTAAACGTTCTATAGCTTCCAAATAACTACTTACTATACTAAGCTATATCTTTATATAGCAACGTCGCGGTTAGGGTTAAGGGGGTGTTTATCTTTAATATATCGGTAAAGCTTATTCTTTAAGGGGAATGCTTCGCCGTAAAATCCGTACGCTTTATCGGCCTCTTATACTAAGTTTACTATAATATAAATTGCGGTTTCCTTTAAGCTCTTATCGGTGTCCGACTAAGCTCCTTCCGTATCGTACTTTTTATCCTTTAAATAGTCGTCGGTCTTTACTATAGTACTTTCCTTAATCGCGGGGTACGCCCGTTTTAGCTTTAGCGTTAGCGAGTATATAGTCTTAAAGGTCCCTTCTCTCTTTAGCCGGAGGACCTCGACTTATATTCTTAGCTATTTAAGCGGGTTTCTTCCTTAACTTAGCGAGCGCTATAAGGTTTAAGGTATATCCGCCCTTACCGGGCGGTTTAAAAACGTAACCCTTAGTCCCGGTAAGCCTTTAATAGATAGCTAAGGCGTCTTAAACTATCCTTTAAGCGCGTACGGGGTACGGCTAGTTAGCCCTTAACTTTTTATAGGTTAGATTTATTTCTTTTGCGCTAATAAGTACTTTTAAGATCCTTAAGTATATTTAACTTATAGCTAAGGAAGAATTTCCTTATATTTATTAATCTATCTATTAATATCCTCGTTCCTTATTAAGCGTTATAAGGATTCTTATAAGTAGATATCTAGCTTTTAGTAGATTATTATAGTTAAGTAGTCCGGCTAGTAAAGCGCGGCCTTAGCTTTATATTATAAGTATAATATCTAAGACTTAAAGTCGGATCTTACTATTATATCTTCGATAGTAAAGTGCTCTTTATTAAGTGCTTATATCGCTATATTTAAGCGGATTCCGAACCGTTTTTATAAGGCGGATATCTATTAGCTTAGTCCGATACTAAGCTCGCTAAGTTCTTTTTATTATAGTTCCGAGAGGTCTTTAAAATACTATTCCGCCGTACTTCCTTAAAGGAAGGAGGGCAGTTAAATAGCTAATTCGTCCGCATAAGCCTTACCTTTACTAGCGTTTCGGCGGATAAAGTCGATAAAACGGTTAACTCCTCGGAATATATTAGCTTTATCGTTTTCTTAAACTTCGTTAAAAGACGCTTTTAAAGGTCTTAATAGGTTAAATCTCCTTATATCCTCGGCTTATAGTTAAGGTTTTTCTTAGGGCTTAATAAGCGCGTCTTCTTTTCTTAGTGCTTAAAGGAAACTAAGGAATTATTCGTTTAATATTACTACTATTCCTACTAAGGGGCTTAGGGCTATACTTAGTCTTAGTATCTACGCGCTTAGTATAGATAGGTTTAGCCCGCTAAAGGTATCGCTTACCGCGTCCTTATTGCTTATTATTAAGGTCTTAGTCTTAATACTCTCGCTAAGCGCTTAACCTTCCGTTTTATATACGTCCCGGAATCCGGTACGCTATAAGGCCCCCGGTATAAGAAGCTCGTTTTTATTAATCGAGAGTCCCGAAAATGCCTTAGTTAGCGCGGCTATAGCGGACGAGGCTAAACGGTAATACTAAATTAGAAAACTGCTAAGTATCCTCCGAGGTAGATTTCTAGTTAAGGCCCTTAGGCTAAATTCTATTAGTAGTACGCGGTGGAAATATCCGCTAAGCTTATCGTCTTAAGGAAAGAGTAACTTTATTATAAGCTTAATCTAGAGGGTATTTAGCGGGCGAGGAGCCGGATAGTTTTAAGGTCGGCTCGTCCTTACTTTTTCTATTTAGAGGATAATTAATCTGTCTAGGTAATACTAAATTTAGTTTACTTAGTTATATAGATTTTATCGTTTTATAGTTTATCTTTTATTAGTATTTTAAAAGCGGATTACCTCTTAAAGGGTAATAGTCTTAGCTTAGCTAAGCAAGACTTATTTTACGTCCTATTTAGCTCTATAGGCTATTGCGGTATAGTACCTTAAAAAGGGGTAAAGGAGATTATTAAACTAGTATGCTTAGTAAGCCGCGGCCTTTTCCGCTTTTACGGCCTACTTATCTTAAAGTTCTATTATAAGCGCGTTAAGGAAGAGGTACTTATTATTAAAGTTAGACTTAAAGGCTAATAGGAGCTTCTTATTAAAGAAAATATCGTTTAGTATTTAACTTCTTATAAGATAAGTACTTAATCGTGCGATATAGTTGCTCTTAGCTTAGCGGATATTTAAGGGATTTCTATTTAAATAGGTAGGAATTGCTACTATTTATTACGCCTTATAGCGTAAGGATAAGGGGATAAAGCGCGGACTAATTACCGCCGGTTAAGGCCGGTACTACGGACTAATTACCGCTAATCGGGGCCGGTACTACGGACTAATTACCGCTAGTTAGGCTAGTATAATAGACTAATTACCGTACGTAAACGTATATAAAGGTTTAGAAATAGTAAAAAGCTTATTTATTTCTTAAAAGCATAGCTAGCTACTTTATACTTAGTTCTTTAAGCTAATTTTAAGGATCTTTAACTATACTATCCGTAGTATATAAAGTAAACCGTAAATATCCTCGTAAAATCGCTTAATAAACTAAGTATAAGCCTAGTTAAAAATACTATAGATTATAGTCGGGGAAATCCCTTAAATATCCTTAGATATCCCTTAAAAATCGCGGTAAGGTTTATCCTATATCTTCCGGGGTGCTTCCGTAGTTAAAAACGGGTCGAACTATAGTTAGGATATCCCGCGGAAATCCTTAAAAATCCCCTAAAGATACCGGCGGAATCCGCTTAATAGTTTTTACGGTATCTCTTATAGTTAAATACGTTATAAACTATAGTTAGGTAAGCTCTTAACTATCCGTAGTTATGTCCCGGAAACCTTAGCGGGGTCCGACTAGTAATGTTCGTTATATCTCCTTAGGCGAGCCTTTATAGTGCGTGCTCCGGGCGTTCCCGTTACGGGGTTTTATAGGGCTTCCTTAAGAGTAGAGTAAGGAGTCCGGGCGTGGCCGTTTAGATTCCGTAATAATAAATAAAGAGCCCTCTTTTAAAAAAGAAGATAGTAATAAGCCTTATACTCTTTTTATAAAATATCTTAATATAGTAATTACTATTAAGGATAAGGTATATAAGTAGCTTTTTTAGACTAGATACTATAATAATAATTACTTTATATATCCTTTAGATAAGTAAGGAAGCGGCTAGTTTCTTAAACTAAGGAAGACTTATAATTAACCCGCTATAACGATTAAGGAACTTATTATTAATACTAAGGTTTTTATAGAAAACCTTAAGGAGGATATTAAAGCTAATAAAGAGGAACTTTTATAAGAAAATATCGATAACTAGATTAAAATCGAATAACTTTTACTTTTTAAGTAGTATAACGAAACGACTATCGAAAACCTTTAAAATAGTAACTTAGCTTTAACGAATAATATATTTAAGCTAAAGGAAGATTACGTATCTCTTTTAATATATATTACTAATTTAATTAAAGATAAAGACGATCTTAAGAAAAAGAATAACGAGCTAGCCGATAAGCTTAAGGAAGATACGGAATTCTTTAACTTAGCTATTAAAAATACGTCTAAACGATATAGCGAGTATTTCGAAACTAATTATAATCTTCGTAATAAGAATTATAATTTAAAAATACTATTATAAGTAAAAGAATTCTCGAATAAAATGCTTAAAAATCAGTTAAAAGCTAAGGAAAAAGAGATTAACGACTAAAAACGATAAAAAGAAATTAATTATACTAAAGGTATTAATATTATTAGTAAAGCAGTAAAGAACTATAAAGCTAGTAGGAATTTAGTTTTTAAAGCTTATAAATAGCTTAGTTACTTAAATAGACTAGTTCCCTAAAAAGAATTAAGATTTACTAAAAAGTTAGTAAATAAAGTAAAAAACTAATAAGCCTAAAAATAATAAGGCTATTTCTTAGTAAATAGAACTTACTTACGTTAAATAATAAGAGTATTACTATTTACACTTATATATATCTTTATTTACACTTACGCCTTATTTTAAAAATACGTACTAACGCTAGCCCGCCCCGCTAACTTATAGTGCCCGCGCTTAGTAAGTACCTATACCTTCTAAATAATGCCCGCGCTTATATATACGCAGCCTATACACGCAGCCTATACACGCAGCTAGCACGTAGCGCTCTTAGCTATAACTTAATTCGCTTAAAAAACGCATCTTTAAAGCTCTTATAAGATACGCGCATAACGCGGCCCGTTAATTAATCCGGCGCCCTTAATGCCCTTAACGCCGCTTAAGGGTCTTATATATATATAGGCGAGGGTCTTATATATATACGGGCGAGGGTCTTATATATATACGGGCGAGGGTCTTATATATATACGGGCGAAGGTCTTATATATATACGGGCGAGGGTCTTATATATATACAGGCGAGGGTCTTATATATATACGGGCGAGGGTCTTATATATATACGGGCGAGGGTCTTATATATATATAAGCGAGGGTCTTATATATATGCGGGCGAGGGTCTTATATATATGTAGGCGAGGGTCTTTAATAAGAGCTTTAAAGGTAGTAAGAGCTTTAAAGGTAGTAAGAGCTTTAAAGGTAGTAAGAGCTTTAAAGGTATAATTTGTATGCGTATATAAGCGCGGGCGGGCGCGCGGGCATTTAAAAGGTACGGGTACTTACTATATATAGGCGGTATAAATAGGCGGGGCGGGCTAGCGTTAGTACGTATCTTTAAAATAAGGCGTAAGTGTAAATAAAGATATGTATAAGTGTAAATAGTAATACTTAATAATAATTCTTAAAGTATAAAAATAACCCTTATATTAAAATTAAAAAGATATCGCCTTAATATATTAATAGATTATAAAGCGATAAGTAGCTATATTTCCCTTATAATAGTAAATCGTTTAAAATTATATTATAAAAGAAAAGACAAGCCTTATATACTTCTTTTAGTAAAAAGATTACCCTTTAAGTATAATAATAGCAAGATTATGCTAAAGACTAATCCTCTTAAGTAAATAATTAAGATTTATAACTTTAAAGATTCTTTTAACGTCTTAGCTATTAGCTATAATATTATATTAAGACTACCCTTTTTACGGAAATATAATCTTATAATAAATTAGGATAAAGGCCTTTTAAGGTTTAAAGACGATACTTTAAATATCCCTCTTTATAGTTAAATAGAGGACGAACTTAAAACGAAACCCTTAAATAATTTAAATACGGCAATACCTAATAATAACTATATAAGGAATAGTATTAATAAGGACAATAAAGCTTTTTATATAGATATAAATATCGTAATAATAGATATTATAATAAAAGATAATAAGACGACTAGTATAACTAAAGATAATACGACTACGACTAGTATAATATAAGCGAAAATAACGCTAAACCTTAATAAAGAAACTAAAAGCCTTAAAGATAATTATAAAGCTACTTATAATTTATTAAGACAAAATCTATTAAATACCTTAAAGGATATTAAATAGCAATACCTTAAGTAAAAAGATAAGATTAAGAAGAAATAGAATAAAAGAAAGATTAAGAATAAGATATATAAAAAGAGCTTATAGTGTTCGGAAGGTACTATTAATTAAAAGCACCTTAAAGAGCGAATATAGTATATAAGACGTTTAGAAGGTACTATTAATTTAAAATACTTTAAGGATCGTTATCTAAAAATACCTAAAAGTATACTAAAGAGATATTTCGATATATTTATACCGCTACTTAAAGATAGACTACTACTATATAGTAGTTAGGATTACGAATTTAAGTTAAAAGAAGGCTTTAAGCTTAAATTCCGTAAGATATATAACTTAAATAAGAAGTATCTAAAGTTATTAAAAGAATATATCAATAAAAACCTATAAAAAGGTTATATTAAAAAGTTTAAATTAAAGTATAGAGCTCTTATATTATTTGCTTTAAAAAATAGTAAAGATAAAGAAAAAACTTAACTTTATATCGATTTTAAAGAGATAAATAACGATATAATAAAAGACCGGACTTTATTACCTTTTATAAGCGAGATAAGAGATAGATTAGCTAATAAGCAGTAGTATACTAAGGTTAACCGTAAATCTGCTTATAGCTAAATATGTATTAAAGAAGGAGATAAATTTAAAATAGCCTTTAGAATACGATATAAACTTTACGAATTTTTAGTTATACCTTTAAGATTAACTAATATACTAATAACCTTTTAAAAGAGGATTAATAGTATACTAAATCCTTATTTAGACCGTTTTTATACGGCCTATTTAGATAATATTATTATTTACTTAAATACGCTAAAGCAATACTATAAAGAAGTCGATATAGTGCTAAAAGCGTTAAGAAAAGCTAGCTTATATATCTTACCGGAGAAATATAGCTTTTATATATAAGAAGTGGAATTCTTAAAGCATATAATTAATCCTTTTTATATAAGGATAGACTTATAAAAGATTTTTATAATAAAAGATTAGCTAATTCTTATAAATATTAAGGAAATCTAAAGCTTTATAGGATATATAAATTATTATAAGAAGTTTATATTAGACTTTTTTAAGATATTTATACTAATTCTTTCGGTATTAAAAAAAGCTAAAACGGACCCTTTTAAGTAGAACTTAAAAGTAAATAAAGCTTTTGGAAAAATTAAAGGATTACTTATTAAAGAGCTTATATTAAATACCTATAATATATAAAAGCCGTTAAAATTTAAAACAGATGCTTTAAATTTTATATTAAGCGCGTAGCTAAGTTAGCGCGATAAAAACAATATTCTTAAACTAATAGCTTTTTACTCGAAGAAGCTAGTAAGTATAGAGATTTATTATCCTATTTACGATAAAGAATTCCTAGCGATTATACAGGCTTTTAAAGAATTTCAGCATTATATTTTAAGAAATAAATATAAACTTAAGGTTTATACGGATTATAAGAATATTAGTTATTTTGCTATAACGTAGTAGTTAAATACTAGGCAAATAAGATAGGCTAAATTCCTTTCGGAATTTAATTATAAGACTATTTATAAAAAAGGTTCTAAGAATAACTAAGCTAATATAATTAGCTAACGACCGGACCTTAACGATAAAAAAGAGCCTTATAAAGAGACCTTATTATTTCTAAAAAATAATAGTAATTTAAAGTTAAAGACGTTATATATACTATTTAACATATAAGGAGATCTTACTACTTTAAAATTACTTAAGAATTCTTATAAAAACCTAAATAAGAAAAGATATAAGAATCTTAAGTAAGAGGGAAAAATAGCGTTTTATAAAAATAAGCTATTCCTTACCCTAAAGACTAAGAAAACAGTTATAACGGATTTTTATTCGCACCCGTTATATAGATATTTAGGTATTACGAAAACCTATAATAAAATTAAAAACTATTATAATACCTATAACCTCTATAAGAAAATCTAAGGAGTTATTAAGTTATGCAACGTATATAATAAAAGCAAGGCTATACGATATAAGCCTTATAGTAGCTTAATTCCTTTAAAAGTTCTTTTAAGACCTTAAGACTTTATAGCCTTAAATTTTATTACGAAACTATTAAAGTCTATAAATCCTATAACTAATATAAAACACGATTCTATTTTAGTTATAGTTAATCGTCTTACGAAGTATAGCTATTTTATTTTAATATTTAAAACTATAAACGTAAAAAAGTTATCTTATACTTTTATAAGATATATTATAACTAATCGAGGACTTTTAAGTTCGATTATTTCGGATAAGAATCGGAAATTTATTTTGAATTTCTAGTAAGGCTTAACGCAAGCCTTAAGTTTAAAGCATAAATTATTTACTGCCTTTTACCTTATTATAAACGGAATGATAAAACGATTAAATTAAACGCTTAAGCAATACCTTAAAAGCTATATAAATTATTAGTAGGATAATTAGCTTTTTAAATTGCTTATAGCATAGTTAGCGTATAATACCTCTTATTTTAAGCCTATTAAGAATACTTTAGTATTCGCGAATTATAGCTTTATACCTAAAGCCTATAAGTCTTCTTTACTAAAAGAAGTTATAGCCGAAAAAGCTATATTAAACTCTAAGTAGTTAATTAGCTTATACGGATTTATAAAATCAGAATTAAAATACATTGCTAAGAAGATATTATATTATTATAATAAAAGATAGTCTTTAAAACCTTCTTTATCTAAAGGCAATAAAGTATATCTTTTAATAAAGAATCTTAAGACTAATAGACTAAATAAGTCTTTAGATTATAAAAAGATAGGACCTTTTAAAGTTATAATGAAAATAAGAAAGGTTAATTATAAGTTAAAACTTTTAACTAGTTTACTTATATACCCTATTTTTTATATATCCTTATTAAAGCTAACTTTATAGAATACTAAGGTAGTAAGAGAGCTAGACTTAAAGAGAGTTAAAAAGAGTAAATATATAGTAGAGGCTATACTCGCTAAGAAAATAGAAAATTAAGAATACTTTTATTTAGTAAAGTAAAAGGACTATCTTAGTTTAAATAATACTTAAGAACCTATAAAGCACTTAAGGAATGCTTTAAGAAAGGTTAAGGATTTTAATCGATAAAACCCTTAAGAGGAAGTATTAGCTTCTTTAAGCTAGGATTTCTTTACTATCTTAAATAGTAAAAGTAAAAGGAAATCTAAATAAGATTTTTCTTTAAAAAAGATCTATAGAAATAAAAGATTCGGATTTTCTTTAAAGAACTCTTAAGGTTACTTTTTTTAAAGTAAGATTTCTTTAATTATTTAAATAGTTTCTTAAAGGTTAAGAAGAACCTATAAGAAAAGGACGTTTATCTTTTTAGGTTTAAAAAGACCTTAAAGAGGGGAATATATAATAGAAACCCTATTCCGCTAATAATCCTAAGTACTAAAAGTACTAATATTTAGTAAAGTATATACCGCTAAATATAAAGAAGTAACTAGTAAAGTAGATACCGCTAGTTACAAGCTATAACTATTAAAGTAAATACCGGTAGTTATAAGGAGAGACGATATAGCTTAATAGTTAAAGACGGCTAGTATTAAATATAAGCGGTATAAGTTAAATACGCCTATATTTAGCTTAAGTTAGCTTCGGCTAGTAATAGGATTTATATTAACTAATATCTTATATAAAGTTAAGGTAGGAGGCCTTCCTTTTATATAATTAACTAATACCTTATATAGAGCTATAGTAAGAGGCCTCCCTTTAAAAAAGAATAAAATCTTATAAAAGGTTTTAAGATAAGGATATTTAATCTTATAAGCTAGTTATAAGTAATAAAGCGTATATTACTTATAACTAGTAATAAAGATAGCGTAAGCTATTTTTATTAGCTTAAAAAGTAGTTTAGTAACTTTATAAATTATATAAGGTATAAGTTATAGCTTAATATATAAAAGCATGTAAAAGTATATAAAAGGGGAACCTTTTAGTAGCCTTAGAAAAGTATAAAAGGAGGTCTTCGCTCCTTTTTCCCTTAACTCCTTTCCTTTCTTTCTTTTTTCTTCTTTAGCTAGTTTTAACCTAAGAAATCCGCATAATAAGATACCCTTACCTTATTCGGTTTAGTAGTTTTTACTAAGTCTTCTTTATCCCTTTTAGTAAGTGAATTTAAATTAGATAAATTATACGAAGCTTTTTAGTATACGAGAAACGCTAAGGGTTCCGTAATAAATACTTTATATAAAGTTATAGTATAAGGCCTTTTTTTAAAAGAAGATAGAATCTTATAAAAGGTTTTAAGATAAGGATATTTAGTTTTCTAAGCTAGTTATAAGTAATAAAGCGTATATTACTTATAACTAATAATAAAGATAGTATAAACTATTTTTATTAGCTTAAAAAGTAGTTTAGTAACCTTATAAGTTATATAAAGTATAAGTTATAAATTAGTATATAAAAGCATATAAAAGTATATAAAAGGAAAGCTTTTTAATAGCCTTAAAAAGGTATAAAAGAAGGTCTTTCTTTCTCCTTCTTTTAACTTTTTTTTTCTCTTTCTTTTTATTTCTTTAGCTAGTTTTAATATAAGAAATCTATATAATAAAATACCCTTACTTTATTTAGTTTAGTAGTTAGTACTAAGTCTTCTTCTCTCTTTTTAGCTAGTAAATTTAAATTAGATAAATTAAGCCTTATTACTTAGTATATAAAAAATACTAAAGGTTTTAAGATAAAGTAAGATAATTAAAAGGCATAGCTACCTTATACTTAAGCGGCGCTTAATAATTAAGTAGTATTAATAACGGGTATAAGCCCTTTCTTTACTATATATAAGTACGATATTAAGCTAATCTAAATCGCATAAAAAGAGGGACCGCTTATACTAAACGTAAAGGGCGCACGGAGCCTTATATAAAAGATAAAGGAGGTCGCTAACTTTCTTTAAACGGCAATCGCTATATTATAAGTAAGATAAAAGGAGATAGTAAACTAGTTATATACGCTAGCGGAAAGACTTTAAGTAGGCAATAAAGTATAGTTAGATATAAAGAAGTATATTATAAATAGGCCTTACTAAAAGCTTAACTAGCTATACTAAAAGTATACTATAATAAAGGTAGTTAGCCTATATATAATAAAACTTAATATACTAAAAAAAGTATATAAAAGACTATATATAAAGTTCCTTAACTATATAGCGAATAACCCCTTACTTAGCTAAGTAGTTAATAACTACTAGCTACTATTAGTAATTAAGGAAAATAATAAACTAAAGTATATTATAGAAAAGGTTTAATAAGCTTAGTAAAGATAGATTAAAAGGGGGAGATAATACTAAGTCTTAATAAAGTAAAATAAGTATATTAACTTAATATAGTAGCTAATTAACAACTTTTAAGATATAATCGCCTTAAAAAAATTTAAAGAATAGTATAATAACGCGATAAAAAATAATTAAGGTAAGGCGGAAGGATAATAATAAGCTAAGCTAAGAAGTAAGAAATAAGATAAAGAAAATAGTAAAGAAAAAGATAAAAACTAAGAAAAATAAAAAAAGGTTTCGGGCTACGCTTAGTAAATATTAAGATAATTCTAAACAATAAGCATAAAAAAAATATACTATAAACGCATACTAAGTATAGGTAATAATAAAATAAATAAAGGATATAATAAGATATAATAAGATATAAAGTAAATATAAATAAAATATATAAAGAACTATAACTTAATTAAAGTAAGCTACTTATTACTAGCTAATATTAATAGATTAACTTTAAACGTTAAAGTATATTTAAGCTTAGCGCGCTATAATAATAATATAAGCTAACTTTATATCCTATAGTAATTATTAATAATATCCTTTTAGCTAGTATTTATTAAGGATTAAAGAACGTATATATAAGTTAGTATAATAATCCTTAAACGTCTTTTAAAATATATAGTCTTAAAGCGTATTTATAGCGGCGACTATATCGCTAGTATATTAATATCGCGTTAATATTATATTATATATAGTTAAAAAACAAGGATATATAAATAAATAGTAGAATTTAATATAAGTATAAGTAAAATAATTATAAGCTTAAGGTAAGGCTTAATTTTAATAAGCTTTATACTAAGTATTTATATTAAAAAACGCTATATATTTAATATATATAAAGTAAGAGGGGCGCTATATAATAATGCTATATATCGCGCTCCGCTTACTAAGCGACGGCGGCGGGCGTAAAGATTAACGCGAGGGCGGTAGCGTATAGTTACTAAGCATATTAAAGGGCATAAGATAAAAAGATGCTTATAAGATAGCGGGAGATAAGGTATAAGGAGTTATAGTAGATATATTAAGGCGCGGTATAGCTAAGCTATTATAAGAGAGGGCGCGCGTATAAAAAGATTTATAATTAAAAAAGGAAAAAAGGGAAAAAAGGGAGAAAGAAAAAGGAAAAGTATTTATACTTAAAGACTATAAATAGTAAGAAGGTAAGATATACTTAAAGCACTAATAATAGCGGTAAGCGGAGGAGATATATTATACTACCTTAGCGCTATTAAGGACGATATAGCGGTGTAAATAGGCAAGTATATAATATATTTAATACTATAATATAATATTATTTAAGGGGATATATCGGTATATAATTATAAGTACGATAAAGATAATTATACCGATTAATATTAAGCGCGGAGTAAGGGGTAAAGCGGTGATATTATATACTTTAATACATAATAGCTTAAAAAAGAGATAGTATTATAAGTTATATTATAAGAAAAGCTATAGTTATATTATAGCGAATAACTTAAAGTTAAGCTAATATATAATTAAAGTTATATAGGACTTTACTTAAACTTAACTTAATCTTAACTTAAACTTAACTTAAGTATTAGCTACTTAAGCGACTTTTATAAAGTATAAAGCTATAAAGCTTAAATAAAGATTTCTCCTTTCTCTTTTTAACTTTTAATAAATAATTATTCGGCTATATACTACTAAACTAAGTATATATAGGCCTTTAATACTAACTTAGTATATAGTTATAAATTATAAAATAAGGATTTTATCGATATTTTAATGCTTATTTAGCTTTATTAAGACTTTACTTTACTAAAATTAAGAATTAGTAATTAATACTTTATATAGTAATATATTACTAACGTAGTTATAAAGGGTTTAAAGGAGCTTATATATAGTTATAAGTAAATATAATTATTATCTATTTAGTTTTCCCTTTATATAACTATAAGATTATAAAAGCATAGCTTTATAGCGCTACTTAAGCGTTAATTACTTTAAGTAAAGACTCTTAAGAAAAATATTAAGCCTTTAAAAGAAAGTAGTTAGCTAAAAATATATTAAGCTATTAAGTTAGTACTATCTTATTATAATATTAAACGATTAATATAATAATTAATATAAAAGTTAAGGAGTTAAAAAAAATATTATTATAGTTTTTAAGGATTAGTATAATTAATGGGTATAATGCGTATAGCTTAGCTATAAGTATAATAATATATATATTGCTTAATAATCTAATTCCACGGGTACCCGTGGAAAAGTACCCGTGGAATTTTAGAGACACGGGTACCCGTGTCACAATGCGGCCCCATGCCCGCCCTCGGTGTCCGTGCCTGCCTCGAGGCGTCTTGGCGCTAATGAGCTGTGCGACTTCTGACGTGTGCTGTCGCCAGGCGTCTTGCCGTACAGGAACGAATGAGCACGCACTGTAGGTACCGCTGTTGCTGCTGGCCGCTGGCCCTGACGCCATCTCGCCAGCCAGGTACCGACGCACCGTGGAAGGGACCAGCCTTGAGGCCAAGGCAGGTATCCAGACGTGTAGCTAGCCACCCGAATACCTGGATAAGGTACCTTGGCAGGGCGGGCGTACTGTGGAGTCGATGCACATGTACCCTTGGTACAGCAGGGATACTTGTGATTGTGCATTGTTTACGTGCGCGGAGACGGTAGAACAGGTAGTTAGGTACCTGGATACCTTGCCCCAGCTCCTCTCCTGCCCTCTCCAGCAGCAACCGGCCAGCAGTAGCAACCCAGCCCAGGACAGCGGCAGCAGCAGCCCAGCCGGCCAGCCAGCGCGGCGAGGCCCAGAAAAATTATTTCACCGTTCGCGACTCGAGCTCAGGCATCGCCTCGTCCCCCCCTTTCTCTTCTCCTCCCCTCTCACATATCACCAAGTCAAAACTCGAGTGTCTCCGCGCAACGCATCGCCGTCTGTCAACCTCAACTTTGATCTAGGGCACCAAGCTACCCTGACCCATCTCCTCCTCATTGCACCAGAGTTCAACCCCCCACGAGTTTCTCCCTCGAACGTGTGCTTGCGACCCGTCATATCCCCCCGACTCACCCAGCCTCCATCCATCATGTCTGCTACTACCAACGTGGAGAAGGTCACCGACGCCGCCGTCAACGACATTGCAAACACTCTGAGCAACACCTCAATCAGTCAGTCCGCCGACGACAAGGCCGCCGCCAACGAGGCCGCCTCGGCCAGCGCTGCTGAGGGCCGCCGCCTGTACATTGGCAACCTGGCCTACGCGACAACTGAGGGGGAGTTGAAGGACTTCTTCAAGAGCTATCTTGTGTATGTGCACCTCCTGCTCCTCTCTTTCTCTGGGACTTGCCCTGCCTCGTCTTCTGCCAACGAGCCCTCCTCGACGAGCTTGTCGCGCCCATCGCCCCTCCGACAAGTCGCTGGCTGTGCTGTCCGCTGCTATTTTCCCCGGCCGCCGTCCTCTGACCGCCTCGCTGCCCACGGGTGACATCCTTGTTATCACTGCACAAGCACCACCACTACCCACCGACAAGGACCAAAGCACTCGATGAATTTTCCCTTGGCGTTCGCCTTCCTCCCCAACCCACGTCCGGCTCATAGAATCCCCTCGTTCAGCTCGCGGGCCAGCCCTTCGACTTCCCAATGGCTTTCTGCTCTCCGTTGCTGAACTCTCACGCTGACCACGCCTTGTCACAGGGAGTCTGTTTCGATCCCAAAGAACCCTCGCACCGACCGCCCCGTCGGCTATGCCTTTGTGGACCTCTCCACGCCTACTGAGGCCGAGCGTGCCATCTCGGAGCTCTCGGGCAAGGAGATCCTAGAGCGCAAGGTCTCGGTCCAGCTGGCCCGCAAGCCAGAGACTGCCGGCGACAAGACCGAGGGTGCCAACGGGGATGGCTACGGTCCCGAGGGCTCCCGCCGCCGCGCCTCTGGTCGTGGCCGTGGCCGTGGCCGTGGCCGCGGTGGACGCGCTGCTCGCGGCGGTCGCTTTGGCGTACGTTTGCCCATGGAAGCTCGGGAAAGTGGCTCCAAATGACTAAGTGCCACTCTAGGAAACTGGTGACGACAAGAAGGAGATCGAAATCAATGAGACAGCCGCCACAGACGCCGCGGCCGCCCCTGGCGCAGCTGAGGGCACCCTTGAGGTGCAGCCATTGAAGGACATTACGAACAAGGACAAGACTGACGGCAACGACAAGAACTCCAAATTCCAGCCTCGCCCCCAGCGTGAGCGCCGAGAGCGTGGCCCCCCTGCGGATGGTATTCCTTCCAAGACCAAGGTGATGGTGGCCAATCTCCCGTACGACCTGACCGAGGACAAGGTGAGCATTATCCACGCGAGCGAGAGTCGACGGGGACTTCGAGGGTCGGAAACGAGGCTAACTGTGGCACCAGCTCATTGAGCTTTTCGAGGCATACGAGCCTTCCTCGGCCAAGATCGCTCTCCGGCCCATCCCTCGATTCATGATCAAGAAGCTCCAGGCCCGCGGCGAGGCCCGCAAGGGTCGTGGCTTCGGCTTTGTCACGCTGGCCTCGGAGGAGCAGCAGCAAAAGGCCGTGGCCGAGATGAACGGCAAGGAGATTGAGGGCCGTGAGATTGCCGTCAAGGTGGCCATTGACAGTCCCGACAAGACTGACGAGGACATTGACGCTGCTCATGGCGAGGAGGGCACCAACAACGCCGAGGCTGCTGCCGAGGTCCCCGCCGCCATCACTGCTTAAATGGCAGGCGTAGGGCGCATTGACGAGTTGGAATGCGTCCCTGCTGGATGAGCATGCTTACAAATGGCTCGCGATTTTCAATGATATCTCTTACGGTAGATGCTTCGCTACGATCTGAACGGCCGTGGCGTCAGGGACTGGAGGACCGGCTCGGGAACCACGCATCAGCTGGCTGGGTTCTCGGGGAGGCTCTGTCCGACTTCGCGGCCGTGATTTTTCCGGCAATGTTCTCCCCATCCCCCATCGGAGGGCACCAAAAGTCGTCCCTTTTTTTTTTTCAATGTATCTGTACTTATTCTTCCTCTTCCATCACGATTCTGCTGGGTTGTAGAATAGCTTAAGCGGGAAAATGGCTGGGAAAAAGGGACAGCTCGGTGCAATACTTTTAACAAAAATGGAGGCGTTCTTTCCTTGTATGATTGGCGATTGGCCGAGGATGTGTGAATGGTGAATGGCTGGGCGGCCAAGGAAGCCGGCTCATGAATGGCCTGGTGAAGGTGTCATGACTGCGTGCTCGGTCGGATGAGAGTAGGCCGGCGTAAGGGCTTTGGCACAATGGGAACGAGGATGCCCCAAAGGGCCTGAAGCACTAGTACATATATATAGAGGAACAAGCCATGGCGTAGGTGCCTTGGGTAGCATGGTCCAGGACAAGGTACAAGCACGAGGGTGATTGTACATATGCACATGCACACAGCAGGCAGTAGTAAGTATCATCGAGGTTCTGCATCGAGAAGGGAGTTGGAGGTGTGGAAAATATACCAGAATACCAGTCATCTCTAAAGGAGGTGCCTCCACTTTTGGCAGAGGTGACTGGTTTTTCAACAGGTTATGAGTTCCGGTTTTGCGCATGTGCGCCTGTGGTGTGCGCCAGGATGGCGCGGTTCGATGTTCGAACCCCACAGATGATGAATTGAGATTGAGCCATCCCAGAGTCCAAGGAGCGCCAGAGGATAAGAAAAAAGCCACTCTCCAGCTCTACCCTCCTCTACGGATACCGATACGAGTAGACCTGCGGGGAGGTGTGGAAAATATACCAGAATACCAGTCATCTCTAAAGGAGGTGCCTCCACTTTTGGCAGAGGTGACTGGTTTTTCAACAGGAGGACGAATCCTGAAGGCACATTTGGCGGCAATGGAAGTACATAGGTGTAGGAAGGTATCTATGAATATACCTAGCACAGTACCTGATCTTGGTGCGTAGGTAGGTACCTAGGTAAGTAGGGTGTACATGGGTAAGTATCCGCCCAGTACCTACCGTGAAGGTTCAGGAGGGAGGGTGGGTGGCCACGCCGTCGTCGCCCCGGCGGGGCTCCTTTGGGCTCCCTTCCTGGCCTGGACAGCGCATTGCATTCCCTCGGGAGACGGAGCGTCGTCAAACCGCACATCCCGCAAACCGCCATCACAGGCACGAGTCCACCGCCTCTCTCTCCTCGCTCTCGCGGCTCGGACCGACGAAGACACGACGCGCAATGGCTTCCAAGGCTATGTGGGAGGTGGACCCGGAGACGCGGTCCAAGGTGAGCTCGGCCGTGTGTAATGAACGGAAGGGGGGGCATCGTCTGACGACGGACAGCTGGCCGCCCTACAGAAAGAGTCCAAGAACAACGTGTGCTGCGACTGCAATGCGCCCTCGCCGCAGTGGGCGTCGCCCAAGTTTGGCATCTTCATCTGCCTCTCCTGCGCCGGCGTGCACCGCGGGCTCGGTGTCCACATCTCCTTTGTCCGGAGCATCTCAATGGATGCCTTCAAGGCGAGCGAGATTGAGCGCATGCGCCTGGGGGGCAACGCGGGCTGGAGAACGTTTTTCGACGACCACGACGACACGCAGATGAGGGGCATCAGCTGGGACGACGCCACCATTGCCGAGCGATACAGCGGCGAGGTGGGCGAGGAGTGGAAGGAGAGGCTATCTTGCCAGGTCGAGGGCCGCGAATACGTGCCGGGGGCCAAGAAGCCGGCGTCGTCTCCACCCCCGTCCTCGTCGGCCACGCCGGGGCCGGGGCAGCGGGCTACATCGCGGACGGGCACGCCGCTCGGCTCCACGACCGGTCGTGCCCAGAGCCCCCCGGAGGCCGGCAAGGTCAAAGTCGACGACAAGTACTTTGCGAGGCTGGGCGCGGACAATGCTTCGCGGCCCGACCATCTGCCGCCGAGCCAGGGAGGCAAGTACGCGGGCTTTGGAAACACGCCGGGCCCCGCGCCGGAGGCGGCCGGCGGCCTGGGGAGCTTGCCCAACTTGGAGGAGGTGCAGCGGGATCCCATGGCGGCTCTCACCAAGGGCTTTGGCTGGTTCACTTCGACCGTGTCCAAG
>JAPEBW010001595.1:0-21669 GCA_027405785.1 Ophiocordyceps robertsii | reverse complement strand
GCCGTATCTTCCCCTTAGTATAGTCTTATTACTAGATTAAATTATCGTAGGCGCCTTAAGCTTAAGAACTATCTTATTAGCGTAGCCGCTATCTCCTATTTTTAAAGCTTCGCCCGCACCTCGCCCGCGCTATAAAGTCGTTATAATAGCATCCCCCTTACCTTACTAATAAGCTTATAGCTTATTATCGCGTAGTAAATAGTGTTTTATTATTGCCCGTAGTTATAGAGGGGCGATACTACTTTAAGTACGTTGCGGCGGAATAAGAAGTCTTTAAAGCCTATTACTCCGGTTTATATTTAAGTAATCGTAAAGCTTAGGTACTTAAGCAGCGCTCCGTGCCGGTTAAGCGCTACGGCTTTATCGAACCGGGGCGGTAAGTTTATAGGATAAAGCGTAGTCCGGCGCTATTTAATAGGTTCCTTCTTTAAGCTTTACCGCTTAGCCTATTCCTTAAAGAGGATTTCCTTTATTCTTTTTTTCTCTTAAAGCTCGCTAGACCTAACTTAAGACCGTACCCCCCTTAATACTTCCGCGAGCGGTAGCCTTAAGGGCATAGGCCGCCTTAGCTATTATTTACGTTGCTAAAGCAATCTTATTACTAATACGGATATACGTCGGATTTAGTCTAAGATTCTAAAGTCCTTTAGCCTCTTAAAGGTATTAGCTATTCTTTAGTTTAGGTAAAGGTTAATTAGCGGGACTTAGATTTCGGCTTTAAGCTAGTAAACTAAGGTAGCTTAATAGGCCCCTACAACTATTTAAAGGTAAGCGGTTTAATCCCGCGCTAACTTCGCGGCTATCTTATAAGGCCTTCCGTTTACCGGGGTTATCTTATAAAACGTAACTATAGCGTATAATATAAAAGACCGGACGACTTTACTATAAACTTCTTAGGCTTTAAG
The DNA here is from genome assembly GCA_027405785.1 of Ophiocordyceps robertsii. NCBI lineage: Eukaryota > Fungi > Ascomycota > Sordariomycetes > Hypocreales > Ophiocordycipitaceae > Ophiocordyceps > Ophiocordyceps robertsii. The sequence continues at coordinate 20,764 of JAPEBW010001595.1, read as the reverse complement.
TAAGGTATATTCTTATATAAACGCTACGAGCCCTATAAAGGCTAAGTTCTGCCTTTTTAGCTTAGCGCGTAGCTTATTAAAGTATGCTTTTTACTTAAGCTTATAGTCTACCTATACCCTTAAGAGCTTAGCGTCTTAAACCGGCACTACTATAGCGGCCTTAAGGCGAATAAGGGTTATAATTACCTTATATCTTCTCGTAAAGTAAATAAGCTCGCTCTTTAAAGGTTTAAAGTTTACCGCGAACTCTTTTACCTATATAGCGCATACCTCTTAAGCCGCCTTAAGCCGCGCTATTATCGATCCCTCCTCGGGGCCTATGCTAAGGATATTTATATTATCGGTAAAACTAATAATATAAACTCCTTTTAGCTTTTCTAATCTTTTATAAAGGGGTATTATATAGTAAAGGAATAGGATCGGGGATAGCGGCGAGCTTTAAGGGACCCCGGTAGTAATTCGGACTAGTATAGCCTTTTTTTATTAAAATAAAAAGTAAAGTAGCGCTTATTTATAAAGCTACTAACTAGCTTAGTAAACTACTTAAGGTAGCCCCGGAGGGTAAGTTCCTTTAAGAGTTTCTTATAGTTAACTATATTAAAGGCCCCTTTAATATTAAGTTAAAGGAACGATATAACCCTTTTTTTAACTTACGTTACGTATATTAGTTCCGTTACTTAAAGTATTGCCGCCTATATAAACCTCTCCTTTTTATTCTTAAACTATCTTTTAAGTAAGACCCTATTTACTTCCGCTATAATCGCGAGTTTTTAAGCTAAGATCTACTTTAAGATCTTGTTTATTATCGGTAAGAGGGAAATAGGTCTCTACCCCTTAGTAATATAATATACCCCGGGTTTCTTCCTTAGTTTTCTTAGCACTACTACGTTTATAGACCGGAACTAAGTCGGAAAGTGCGATATCTTTATATAAGCTATAAAGATTATCGCTAGTTAAGCTAAGAGCGCTAGGCTATAAAGCTTAAGGAAGCTAAAAGGGACTTTATTTAGGCCTACCGCCTTTTAACTTACTATTTTGCCTATTGCTTAAGATATATCTATAAGGTCGATACGCCGTTTTATAGTTAGCTTCTTCTCGGCCGCGCGCTAAAGAGGTCTTAAAAGCGTTATAGCTTTAGTTAAAAAGAAGCGCTCCGCTAAGAGTTAGGCTTTCTCTTTAAAGTCGGGGGTTAGTTAGTATTTATAGCCCTTGCCGGTTAATAGTAGTAGGTGCGCTAGGTTTAGGGGTAGCTTACTACGTAAACGCGCTTATCGTTTAACGTTTTATAGCTTAATATTATTAGCGCTAATCTCCTTAAGGAAGTCTTTTTAGTATTCTTATCTCGCGTCGCGCACGGCTTGCTTTTAGGCCATAGCCGCTTTTTATAGCGCTTCTTAGTTTACTTAAGTCCTATATCCTTTATAGTATCTTTAGGCCCTTTTCGTAACTTAAGTAGCTTAAGCCGCCTTTAAGGTAAACTATGCATTACCCCTTAAGATCGCTTACTTCCGGTGCGGGACTATTATATAGGCAATTTTATTAAGATCGTTATATAAGCTATCTATTTCCGCATCGATCTCTTACGGGCTACGGAGCGTAGGCTAAAATATCTTAAGCCGGGATAGGGTTTCCGCCTTTACCCTCTTTTTCTCCGCCTCCTTTTACCTTAGCGTTGCTAATGCCTCCCTTAGCTTAAAACCTATCTTAAATAAGACTACTTATAGGATATAGTCGGACCTTATAAGGTTTAAGTCTAGGCCGATAAACTATATAGCCGTTTTTATCGTAGCCTATATAAGGTTAATCGTGCTATCTTTATACTTATAGAAAAAACGTATATATTCTCCCCTTAGTATAGCTAGTTTAAGCTAGAGCCGCGCGGCCTCCTTAATAAACTATTCTACCCCGTTAAAAGTCTAGTTATAGGCGTCTTATAGCGGGTAATAAATATTAAAGTCCCCTATTAAGACTAGCAGGCCTTAGCTATTAACCTCTTTTAAGGCTTTAGCTAAGCCTATCTAAATCCCTTTTAATAGCGAGTATAAAGACCTTAGCCTCGTGCTATCGCTAAAAGTTATCTCCCCTTAGTTATATCCGGTTTATAGTATCTACGTCCCCGTATTATACCTCCTATAAATATATATCGCGTTGCGGCCCTCTTTATAGACTAGCCGGTATAGTACGCCCCTTAAGGATAAGGCCTTTAAGCCTTATATTTTCTCTTTCTTTTAAAGCGCTATTATATTATACTTAGCGCGGTAGCTAAGAGCTAGTTATACTAGCTCGTATCTTTTTTATATATTTTAATAAAGGACCTTTAATTTTATATATAAGGGGTTAAGGTAAAGTTCGTCGTTTAGGATAAAGTAATAGCTTAAGTTAAGAGCGACGCGCTTTATTGCCTTATATATCGTTTAATATCGCTTAGGTTAGTACTTACTGCTTATATCTTAGCCGGCGGTACTAACGGTATCTACTTATTCTTTCTTAGCCGCTTAAGGCGTTTCCGCGCTTATAATAAAGTAGGCCCTTAGTCTTTTATAAAGAGAAAGGGGATTTAAAGGTCCGGCTAGCTATACGTGCTAGCAAAGCATTATAAACGGTTCGGATAGTAGTCCCTTACCTTATCCTAAGCCTTTACTACTATAAGATAAGTACGGGACTACGCTAAGTGCTACTCGCTATAAGATACGTAGTTATAAGGGATTTCGCTCTTCTTTACGCGGTACTTATCCTCGCTACTTATATAAAAGGTCCCCTTATAATAAGCGTAAAGCTATATTAAAGTATAACGTTTAGTAATATACCTATATTTATAGTAGTTATAGCACTAAGTAAGTTTAACTAACTTATCGTATAGCTTATATTAAAATATCTAAGCCTTTAAGAATAAGCCTATATCGTATAGCTTATTAGCCTCTACTAAGCTACTTATACTAATAATAAGGGTTATAGCTATTAAGGTCTTAGTTTAAAGGCATATTACTTACGCTTATATAACTTTTACTTTATTAATATTAGCGATCTCCTTAATTAAAAGCGCTTTATCCGTCCTAAAGACCCTTACTAAGATATTCTTTATAATTACTATATAGGCCTTACGCGCTATCGCTACCTCCGGCCTAAAGATACTCCTTACTTAGTCTTAGTTTTACTAATAAGGTTATACCGCTATATTAAACGTTATCGCGATATCCCCGCTTAAGAGGCGTCTCGCTATTATAGCGGAAGAGATATTAAGCGCCGCGTTAATTACTTTAACTATATCTTTCGGCTTATAGTTTAAGATATCTAGCGTCGCTCTTATCGGGACTACTACTAGCTTATGTTTATACTAAGGCGGGACCGGCTTTATCTTCGCGTTATACCTTACTGGCCTTTTAAGGCCTACTACTATTATTGCTTAAGTCCTTTTAAGTCTTTCCCCCGGGCCTTAAGCTCGGCCTTATCTTAGTTCTTTATATATAGCTTCCTTTATCGCGCTTTAAATAGCCTTACGAAGCTTAAAGTCGGCCCGTACTACTATTAGCGCGCTCTTAGCGCGCTCCTAAAAGCGGAGGAGGGTTTCGACTACTACCTATACTTAATCGAACTACGCGTATAGGACTATGCCCGCGATTTTATTATAGGCCTTCCTTTTATTAGTATCGCGTATAGTCCGGCCGGGTTACGCGTTATCGTCTCGTTAGGGTATATTCGGCTCTCTATCTAAGTGCGTAAAGCTTAAGGGCGTTTCGTTATACTAAGCGCTGCGGTTAATGCCGGTGCGAGGCGGGCTACCCCCTCGCCCCCGCGTCCCCCGGCTACGCTACGATATCGTCTTAAGGGGGGTAACCGATACCGCCGAATTAATTCCTATTATTAGTAAGAGTTTTAAACGCGATGTATACCCGCTACGGGCGAGTGTTTTATTCGCGGAGAAGTTTTTTTCGCTACTTCGTATTCCTTACGGAATTAATCTAAATATCGTATTAATAAGTATTATAACGAAAAACAATAAGACGAAAAATATATTTAAAGATAATATAACTACGAATAATATAATATAAGCGAAAATAACGCTAAACCTTAGTAAAGATACTAAAAGCCTTAAAAATAATTATAAAGCTACTTATAATTTATAAAAAGAAAATTTATTAAATGCTTTAAAGAATATTAAGTAGTAATACCTTAAGTAGAAAAATAAGATTAAGAAAAAACGGAATAAGAAAAAGATTAAGAATAAGATATAAAAGATTAGCTTATAGTATTTAGAAGGTACTATTAGTTTAAAATATTTTAAAAAGCGAATATAGTATATAAGACGTTTAGAAGGTACTATTAACTTAAAATACTTTAAGGATCGTTGTTTAAAAATACTTAGAAATATACTAAAAAGATATTTTAATATATTTACGCCGCTACTTAAAGCTAGGCTACCGCTATAAGATAATAAGGATTATAAAATTAAGTTAAAAGAAAGCTTTAAGCTTAGATTTTATAAGATATATAACTTAAATAAGAAGTATTTAAAGTTATTAAAAGAATATATTAATAAAAACCTATAAAAAAGTTATATATTTAAGAGTTTAAATTAAAATATAAAGCTCCTATACTATTTTCTTTAGAGAATAATTAAGATAAAGAGAAAACTTAATTTTATATCGATTTTAAAGAAATAAATAATAATATAATAAAAGACCGGACTTTATTATTTCTTATAAGCGAAATAAAAGATAGATTAGCTAATACGTAGTAGTATACTAAGGGTAACCTTAAATCTACTTATAGCTAAAGACGTATTTAAGAAAGAAAGAAATTTAAAATATGCTTTAGAACGTAATATAAACTTTATAAATTTTTAGTTATGCTTTTAAAATTAACTAATATACTAGCAACCTTTTAAAAGAGAATAAATAGTATACTAAACCCTTATTTAAGCCGTTTTTATATAGCCTATTTAGAAAATATTATTATATACTTTAATATACTAAAGCAATACTATAAAGAAGTTAATATAGTGCTAAAAGCATTAAGAGAAGCTAGCTTATATATTTTACTAAAGAAATATAACTTTTATATATAAGAAGTAAAATTTTAAAGGTATATAATTACTCCTTTTTATATTAGAATAAACCTATAAAAGATTTTTATAATTAAAAATTAGCTAATCTTTATAAATATTAAGGAAATCTAAAGCTTTATAAGATATATAAATTATTATAAAAAAGATATATTAGACTTTTTTAAGATAGTTATATTAATCTTAACGGTATTAAAAAAAGCTAAAACGGACCCTTTTTTAGTAAAACTTAAAGGCGAACGAGGCTTTTAAAATAATTTAAGGATTACTTATTAAAGAACTTATATTAAATACCTATAATATAAAAAAGCTATTAAAACTAAGAACGGATACATTTAATTTTATATTAAGCACGTAGCTAAGCTAATACGAGAAAATAAATATTCGTAAACTAATAGCTTTTTACTTAAAAAAGCTAGTAAGTATTAAGATTTATTATCCTATTTTTAATAAAGATTTCTTAGCTATTATACACGCTTTTTAAGAATTTCGGTATTATATTTAAGGAAATAAATATAAACTTAAGGTTTATATCGATTATAAGAATATTAGTTATTTTACTATAACGTAGTAGTTAAATGCTAAGTAAATAAGATAAGCTAAATTTCTTTTAGAATTTAATTATAAGATTATTTGTAAAAAGGTTTTAAAAATACCTAAGCTAATATAATTAGCTTATAGCTAGACCTTAACGATACAAAAGAGCTTTATAAAGATACCTTATTATTTTTATATAATAATAATAATTTTAAGATAAAGATATTATATATACTATTTAATATATAAGGAGATCTTATTACTTTAAAACTACTTAAGAAATCTTATAAGAACTTAAATAAGAAAGGATATAAAAATCTTAAGTAAGAGGGAAAAATAGCGCTTTATAAGAATAAGCTATTGCTTATCTTAAAGACTAAGAAAATAGTTATAACGGATTTTTATTCGCACTCTTTATATAGATATTAAGGTATTATAAAAACGTATAATAAAAATAAAAAGTATTATAATACTTATAACTTTTATAAGAAAATTTAAGGAGTTATTAAGTTATATAAAGGATATAATAAAAGTAAGGCTATATAATATAAGTCTTATAATAACTTAATTCCTTTAAAAGTTCCTTTAAGACCTTAAAACTTTATAGCTTTAAACTTTATTATAAAACTATTAAAGTTTATAAATCCTATAATTAGTAGAAAATTTTATTTTATTTTAGTTATAGTTAATTATAATAGAAACCCTATTCCGTTAGTAATCTTAAGTACTAAAAGTACTAATATCTAGTAAAGTAAATACCGCTAAATATAAAGGAGTAACTAGTAAAGTAAATACCGTTAGTTATAAGTTATAACTATTAAAGTAGATACCGATAGTTATAAGGAGAGACGATATAGCTTAATAGTTAAAGATAGCTAGTATTAGCTATAAGCGGTATAGGCTAAACGCGCTTATATTCGGCTTAAGTTAGCTTTAGCTAGTAACGGGATTCGTATCGACTAATACTTTATATAAAGTTAAGGTAGGAGGCCTTCTTTTTATATAATCGACTAATGCCTTATATAGAGCTAAGGTAAGAGGCCTTCCTTTAAAAGAGGATAGAATCTCGTAAAAGGTTTTAAGATAAGGATATTTAGTTTTATAAGCTAGTTATAAGTAATAAAGCGTATATTACTTATAACTAGTAATAAAGATAGCATAAGCTATTTTTATTAGCTTAAGAAGTAGTTTAGTAACCTTATAAGTTATATAAGGTATAAGTTATAGCTTAATATATAAAAGCATATAAAAGTATATAAAAGCATATAAAAGGGGAACCTTTTAATAGCCTTAAAAAAGTATAAAAGGAGGTCTTTACTCCTCTTTCCCTTAACTCTTTTCCTTTCCTTCTTTTTTCTTCTTTAGCTAGTTTTAACCTAAGAAATCCGCATAATAAAATACCCTTACTTTATTCGGTTTAGTAGTTTATATTAAGTCTTTTTTATCCCTTTTAGTAAGTAAATTTAAATTAAATAAACTATATAAAGCTACTTAGCGTACGAAAAACGCTAGGGGTTCTATAATATAAAACTAGCTTATAAAAGCCTTTACGATCGAATAGCTTTAATAAAGATTACTTAGTATTTTATACTTAGTAAGTTCTTTAAGTTTTTTAATAGAAAAAAGGTATTTATTATAATTACGTCTATCTAATTATAATAAATAGAAAAATAAATATTTACTTTTACGATACTATAGCTAACTAGTTAGCCGTAAGCTAGTTCGAGATATTTAAAGCTTTCTTATCCCTTAATAAGCTTTATAAATAGTAGTTTTATTTTAAAGATTAAGGCTCTTAAACCCTATACTTAAGAATTAGCTAAGCTATAAGAGTTTATTACCTTTTTTAAAGCTTATTTTTAGTTTTATCTTACTACGATAAATTAAGAAGTAGTAAAGGTTATATTTATATTTAGTTGCTTATAAGGCCTAGCCGCAATATAGTTTAAACCGATTCTTAGGGACTATATAAATAATAGTTCTAAAGATAGGAATTCCGAGACGAAGAATATTTTTAAGAATTTCGATAACTTTAAAGAAGCTCTATAAGAAACGTTTGGAATTATAGATAAGTAATAATTAGTAGAGTATAAATTAAGAAGCCTTAAGTAGGTTATGTCTTTATCGGCTTACGTAGCTCGATTTCGATAGATAACTTTTAAGCTAAAATAAGAAGACGATGCCTTTATAGCTACGTTCTATAAAGAACTAAAGGAAGAAGTTAAAAACGAAATTTACCGCTTAAATAGGCTAGAGACGCTATTAAACTATATTAGTCTAGCAGTCTAAATAGACGATAGGTAATATAAAAGACGGTAATAAAGAAAACACCGTTTAACTCCTAGCGGGGTTATTAAGAAAGATAATAAGAAGCAAAACGCGACTTAAGTTACGACGTAATAAACCTAAATACCCTTAAAGCAAGCCCGCTAAAGCCCGCTAAAAAAGCTATTCGATGCTTTAATTATATAAAGGAAGGCTATATTATAAGAGATTTTATTAAGAAGAGGAATTCCTTTAAGAGAAGGAATATGCTTATTTATAAGAATAATGCCCTCTTAGCTTATAATCCGCGATATAATTTACTACTACCTTTAACCGAGGATACTAAAGAAGTTAATATAAAGCTTATTATGCTAACCCTTAGTCCGTTTAAGACTAGTTCGCTTATAAAGGGTCTTTATAAAGAAGAACTTAAAGTTAAGATAAAAGCTAAGAGCTTAAATAACTAGTAAAGAAATACTTTTAGGACTAAGGATAATTATTAATACGGAACTTCCCTATAAACTATTAATAAAGACAACGAAAACACTTCTTAATTTAATATAAATATCACGCCTTTAAATATAAAAGAAAGCTATAATCCTAAAGACCTTAAATTATAAGTTAAAGAGCCTTCTTATAAAAAAGAAGATAGTAATAAGCCTTACGCTCCTTTTATAAAATATCTTAATATAGTAATTACTATTTAGGATAGGGCATATAAGTGGCTTTTTAAGACTAGATATTATAACGATAATTACCTTATATACCTTTCGGATAAGTAAGGAAGCGGCTAGTTTCTTAAACTAAAAAAGACTTATAATAAACCCGCTATAATAACTTAAGAACTTACTACTAAGACTAAGGTTTTTATAGAAAACTTTAAAGAGGATATCGAAGCCGATAAAGAGGAACTTTCGTAAGAAAACACGAATAACTAAATTAAAATCGAATAACTTTTACTCTTTAAGCAGTATAACGAAACGACTATTAAAAACCTTTAAGATAGTAACTTAGCTTTAACGAATAAGATAATTAAGCTAGGGGAAGATTATATATCTCTTTTTATATATATTACTAATTTAATTAGAGATAAAGACAATCTTAAGAAAAGGAATAATAAGCTAGCCGATAAACTTAAAGAAGATACGGAATTCCTTAACCTAGCTATTAAAGATACGTCTAGATAATATAGTAAGTATTTCGAGACTAATTATAGTCTTCGTAATAAGAATTATAATTTAGAAATACTTCTATAAGTAAAGAGATTCTTAAAAAATATGCTTAAAAATTAGCTAAAAGCTAAGTAAGAAGAAATTAACGACTAAAAACGATAAAAAGAAATTAATCGTACTAAAGGTATTAATATTATTAGTAAAGCAGTTAAGAACTATAAAGCTAGTAGGAATTTAGTTTTTAAAGCTTATAAATAGCTTAGTTACTTAAATAGACTAATTCCGCAAAAGGAATTAAGATCTACTAAAAAGTCGGGAGACAAGGTAAAAAACTAACGAGCCTAGGAATAATAAGGCTATTTTTTAGTAAATAGAACTTACTTACGTTAAATAATAATTCTTAAAATATAAAAATAACCTTTATATTAAAATTAAGAGGATATCGCTTTAACGTATTAATATATTACGGTGCGATAAGTAGCTATATTTCCCTTATAATAGTAAATCGTTTAAAATTACGTTATAGAAGAAAAAATAAGCCTTATATACTTCTTTTAGCTAAAGGATTACTCTTACGGTATAATAACAGCAAGATTATACTAAAGACTAATCCTCTTAAGTATACAATTAGGATTTATAACTTTAAAGATTCCTTTAACGTCTTAGCTATTAGCTATAATATTATATTAAGACTACTCTTTTTATAGAAATATAATCTTACAATAAATTAGGATAAAGGCCTTTTAAAGTTTAAAGACAATACCTTAGATATTTTACTTTATAGTTTAATAAAGGACGAACTTAGAACGAAACCCTTAAATAATTTAAATATAGTAATACTTAACGATAACTATATAAGGAATAGTAACGATAAGGATAATAAAGCTTCTTATATAGATATAAATATCATAATAATAGATATCGTAATAAAAGACAATAAGACAACTAATATAACTATAGATAATACGACTACAATTAGTATAATACAAGCGAAAATAACGCTATACCTTAATAAAGAAACTAAAAGCCTTAAAGATAATTATAAAGCTACTTATAATTTATTAAGAGAAAATCTATTAAATACCTTAAAAGATATTAAGTAGTAATACCTTAAGTAAAAAGATAAGATTAAGAAGAAACGGAATAAGAGAAAGACTAAGAATAAGATACGTAAGATTAGTTCGTAGTATTTAAAAGGTACTATTAATTTAAAGCACCTTAAAGAGCGAAGATAGTATATAAGACGTTCGGAAGGTACTATTAATTTAAAACACCTTAAGAATCGTTATTTAAAAATACTTAGAAATATACTAAAAAGATATTTCAATATATTTACGCCGCGACTTAAAGATAGATTACTACTAAATAGTAGTTAAGATCACGAAATTAAGTTAAAAGAAGGCTTTAAGCCTAGATTCTATAAGATATATAACTTAAGTAAGAAGTATCTAAAGTTACTTAGAGAATATATCGACGAAAATCTACGAAAAGGTTATATTAAAAAGTCTAAATTAAAATATAGAGCTTTTATACTATTTACTTTTAAGAATAGTAAATAAAAAGGGAAAACTCGACTTTATATTAATTTTAAAGATATAAAGAACAATATAATAAAGGACCGGACTCCGTTACCTCTTATAAGTAAAATAAAAGATAGATTAGCTAAAAAGCAGTAGTATACTAAAGTTAACTTTAAATCTACTTATAGCTAAATACGTATTAAAGAAAGAGACGAATTTAAGATAGCCTTTAAAACGCGATATAAACTTTATAAATTTTTAGTTATGCCTTTAAGGTTAACTAATATACCGGCAACCTTTTAAAAGAGAATTAATAGTATATTAAATCCTTATTTAGACCGTTTTTACACGGCTTATTTAAATAATATTATTATTTACTTAAATACGTTAAAGCAATACTATTAAGAAGTCGATATAGTACTAAAAGCGTTAAGAAAAGGTAGCTTATATATCTTACCGGAGAAATATAGCTTTTATATATAAAAAGTAGAATTTTTAAGGCATATTATTACTCCTTTTTATATAAGGATAGACCTATAAAAGATTTCTATAATTAAAGATTAGCTAATTCCTATAAATATTAAGGAAATCCAAAGCTTTATAGGATATATAAACTATTATAAGAAGTTTATATCAGACTTTTCTAAGATAATTATACCGATTTTATCGGTATTAAAAAAAGCTAAAATAGACCCTTTTAAGTAGAACTTAAAAGTAAATAAAGCTTTTAAAATAATTAAAGGATTACTTATTAAAGAACTTATATTAAATACTTATAATATAAAGAAGCTATTAAAATTAAAAACGGATGCTTCTAATTTTATACTAAGGGCGTAGCTAAGTTAGCGCAATAAGAGCAATATTCTTAAACCGATAGCTTTTTATTCGAAGAAGCTAATAAGCGTAGAGATTTATTATCCTATTTATAATAAAGAATTCTTAGCTATTATACACGCTTTTAAAGAATTTCGGCATTATATTTTAAGAAATAAATATAAACTTAAGGTTTCTACGGATTATAAGAATATTAGTTATTTTGCCACGACGTAGTAGTTAAATAGTAAGCAAATAAAATAGGCTAAATTCCTTTCGGAATTTAATTATAAGATTATTTATAAGAAAGGATTTAAGAATAATCGAGCTAATATAATTAGCTAACGACTAGACCTTAACGATAATAAAAAGCCTTATAAAGAGACCTTATTATTTCAAAATAATAATAGTAATTTAAAGTTAAAGATATTATATATACTATTTAATATATAAGGAGATCTTACTACTTAAAAATTACTTAAGAATTCTTATAAGAACCTAGATAAGAAAAGATATTAAAATTATAAGTAAGAGGGAAAAATAACGTTTTATAAGAATAAGCTATTCCTTACCCTAAAGACTAAGAAAATAGTTATAACGGATTTTTATTCGCACCTATTATACGGATATTAAGGTATTATAAAAACCTCTAATAAAATTAAAAACTATTATAATACTTACAACCTCTATAAGAAAATCTAAAGAGTTATTAAGTTATGCGAAGTATATAATAAAAGCAAGGCTATATAATATAAGCCTTATAGTAACTTAATTCCTTTAAAAGTTCCTTTAAAACCTTAAGACTTTATAGCCTTAAACTTTATTACAAAACTACTAAAGTTTATAGATCTTATAACTAGTATAGAATACGATTTTATTTTAGTTATAGTTATCGTCTTATTAAGTACGGCTATTTTATTTTAACGCATAAGGCTATAGATGTAGAAAAGTTATCTTATACTTTTATAAGATATATTATAGCTAATCGAGGACTTTTAAGTTCGATTATTTCGGATAAGGATCGGAAATGTATTTCGAATTTCTAGTAATACTTAACGTAAGACTTAGGTATAAAGTATAAATTATCTACTGCTTTTTACCTTATTATAGATAGAATAATAAAACAATTAAAATAAACGCTTAAGCAATACCTTAAAAGCTATGTAAATTATTAGTAAGATAATTACCTTTTTTAATTGCTTATAGCATAGTTAGCGTATAATACCTCTTATTGTAAACCTATTAAGAATACTTTAGTATTCGCGAATTCTAGCTTTATACTTAAAGCTTATAGGTCTTTTTTACCGAAAGAAGTTATAGCCGAAAAAGCTATATTAAACTCTAAGCAGTTAATAAGCTTATACGGATTTATAAAATTAGAATTAGAATATATTGCTAAGAAGATATTATATTATTACGATAAGAGATAGTCTTTAGAACCTTCTTTATTTAAAGGCGATAAAGTATATCTTTAATAAGAAATCTTAAAACTAATAGACTTAATAAGTCTTTAGATTATAAGACGATAAGACCTTTTAAAGTTATAAAGAAAATAAGTAAGGTTAATTATAAGTTAGAACTTCTAACTCGTCTACTTATATACTTTGTTTTTTATATATCTTTATTAAAGCTAACTTTACGGAATATTAAGGTAGTAAAAGAGCTAGACTTAAAGAGAGTCGAAGATAGCGAATATATAGTAAAGGCTATACTCGCTAAGAAAATAAGAAATTAAGGAAACTTTTATTTAATAAAGTAAAAGAACTATCTTAGTTTAGATAATACTTAAGAACCTATAAAGCACTTAAGAAATGCTTTAAGAAAAGTTAAGGATTTTAATCGATAAAACCCTTAAGAGAAAGTATTAGCTTCTTTAAGCTAGGATTTCTTTACTATCTTAAATAGTAAAAGTAAAAGGAAATCTAAATAAGATTTTTCTTTAAAAAAAATCTATAAAGATAAAAACTTAAAATTTTCTTTAAAGAACTCCTAAGGTTACTCTCTTTAAAGTAGTATTTCTTTAATTATTTAGATAGTTTCTTAAGAGGTTAAGAAGAACCTATAAGAAAAGGACGTTTATCTTTTTAAGTTTAAAAAGACCTTAAAGAGGGGAATATATAATAGAAACCCTATTCCGTTAGTAATCCTAAGTACTAAAAGTACTAATATCTAGTAAAGTAGATACCGCTAAATATAAAGGAGTAACTAGTAAAGTAAATACCGCTAGTTACGAGTTATAACTATTAAAGTAGATACTAGTAGTTATAAGGAGAGACGATATAGCTTAACGGTTAAAGATAGCTAGTATTAGCTATAAGCGGTATAAGCTAAACGCGCTTATATTTAGCTTAAGTTAGCTTTAGCTAGTAATAGGATTTATATCGACTAATACCTTATATAGAACTAAGGCGGGAGGCCTTACTTTAAAAGAAGATAAAATCTTATAAAAGATTTTAAAATAAGGATATTAAGTCTTATAAGCTAGTTGTAAGTAATAAAGCGTATATTACTTATAACTAATAATAAAGATAGCGTAAGCTATTTTTATTAGCTTAAGAAGTAGTTTAGTAATCTTATAAGTTATATAGGGTATAAGTTATAGCTTAATATATAAAAGTATGTAAAAGTATATAAAAGCATATAAAAGGGAAACCTTTTAGTAGCCTTAAAAAAGTATAGAAAGAGGTCTTCGCTCCTCTTTCCCTTAACTCCTTTCCTTTCCTTTTTTTTTCTTTAGCTAGTTTTAACCCGACAAATCTATATAATAAGATACCCTTACTTTCTTTAGTTTAGTCGTCTGCACTAAATCTTCTTTATTCCTTTTAGCAAGTAAATTTAAATTAAACAAATTATACAAAGCTACTTAGCGTACGAGAAACGCTAAGGGTTTTATAATACTAAGGGTAAGGTTTAGTACGACTTAAAAAAGATTTAAGCTATCTAAATATAATAAGCGCTAAAGAATATAAAGGGCGTTTAAAGCTTTCTTAAGTTTACGAATTACTACTATACTTTTATCCCGCTTTATACTAAGGCTTCGCGGTATTTAAATAGCCTTTATAAAAAGAACGTAATATTCTTATAAAATAATAAGTACTAAGCCGCGTTTAAGTTTATTTAAGAGGTATTTTATAACGTGCTAGTACTATAGCTATATAACCTAAAGAAGGAAACGTACTAAAAAGCGGATTGTTTTAAATATATAATAAGCGGTATATTAATATAAGTAAGACCGAATAAAATATAATACTTAGTAAGCTTTTTCTTAAAACGACTTAACATAGCGGAGTATAATTACTTAATTTATAATAAGAAGTTGCTTGCGATTATATAATACTTAAGACTTTTAAGGGGTAAAGTTATATAATATACTAGCGTTTACGGTGCTAATAAATTATAAGAATCTAAAGTACTTTATAATAAAAAGAAAGTTAAATAAGAGGTAAAGTAAATAAGCGATAAAGCTCGCCTTATATAACTTTATATTAAAGTACCGCTTAAGAAGGTTAGCGGTAGTACTTAACGCTTTATCGCGCTATAATTAAAATAAGCTAAAAGGGGTATTTAATAAAAAGGAAATAAAACGCATAGTATAAATAATCTTAAATAGCGTGTAATTAAGAAAACGTTAAGTCCCCCTTAGCGGCGAGTATATAAACCTCCTATAATAATTAGTAAAAGAAGAGCGTATTATAGCGATAATATAAGTAAAGAAAAAGAATATAAGGTTAATCGTATATATAAGTAAGGTAAACGACTTTATACTTTAAAATAAAAGCAGGGCGAATAAAAGTAAAGTTTAGCTAAAACTTAACTTAAACTTAAGCTAAGACGTACTTAAGGAATAAGTATAACTAGCTTATATATTATTATAAAATCTAAACGGCCACGCCTAGACTCCTTACTTTACTTTAAAGGAAGCTATATAAAACCCCGCGATAAGAACGCTTAAAGCACGTACTACGAAGGCTCGCTTAAGGACATACGATAAATATTACTAGTCGGACCCCGCTAAAGTCTTTAAAATAATACTATAAAGGGTTAAGAGCCTACTTAACTATAGTTTATAATGTCTTTAACTATAAAAGATATTATAGAAACTATTAAGCGGATTCCGCTAGTATCTTTAAGGGATTTTTAAGGATTTTTACGGGATATCTTAATTATAGTTTAACCCGTTTTTAACTATAAAAGCACCCCGGAAGATATAGGATAAACCTTATCGCGAATTTTAAGGGATATCTAAAGATATTTAAAGGATTTCCTTAACTATAGTTTATAGTATTTCTAACCGGGCTTATACTTAGTTTATTAAGCGATTTTATAAGGATATCTATAGTTTATTTACGCACTACGGATAGTATAGTTAAAGATCCTTAAAATTAGCTTAAAGAACTAAGTATAAAGTAGCTAGCTATACCTTTAAGAATAGATAAGCTTTTTACTATTTCTAAACCCTTATTTACGTTTATATATAGTAATTAGTTTATTATACTAGCTTAACCGGCGGTAATTAGTCCGTAGTACCGGCCTTAACTAGTAGTAATTAGTCCGTAATACCGGCCTTAACCGGCGGTAATTAGTCTGCGCCTTATCCCCTTATTCTTATACTATAAAGCGTAGTAAATAGTAGTAATTCTTACTTATTTAAACGGAAATCCCTTTAATATCCGCTAAGCTAAAAGCGACTATATTATACGATTAAGTACTTATCTTATAAGAAGTTAGATATTAAATAATATTTTTTTCTATAAGAAGCTCCTATTAGCTTTTAAGTTTAACCTTAATAATAAGCACCTTTTTCTTAACGCGCTTATAATAAAACTTTAAGATAAGTAAGCTATAAAAGCGAAAGAGGCCGCGGCTTACTAAGCATACCGGTTTAATAATCTCCCTTACCCTTTTTAAGGTATTATACTATAATAGCTTATAAAGCTAAATAAGACGTAGAATAAGTCCCGCTTAGCTAGGCTAAGATTACTACCTTTTAAGAGGCAATCTGCTTTTAAAATACTAATAAAGGATAAACTATAAAATAATAAAATCTATATAATTAAGTAAACTAAATTCGGTATTACTTAAACGGATTAATTATCCTTTAAATAAAAAAAGTAAGGATAAGCTAACCTTAAAACTATCCGGCTCCCCGCTTATTAAATGCCCTCCGGATAAAGCCTATAATAAAGTTACTCTTTCCTTAAGATAATAAGCCTAGCGGATATTTTTACTATATATTGCTAATAAAGTTTAGCTTAAGGGCCTTAACCGGAAATCCGCCTTAAAGGATACTTAGCAGTTTCTTAGTTTAGTATTACCGTTTAGCCTTATCCGCTATAGCTACGCTAATTAAGGCATTTTCGGGACTCTTAATTAATAAAAATAAGCTTTTTATACTAAAGGCCTTATAGTATACTAGATTTTAAGACGCGTATAAAACGGAAAGTTAAGCGCTTAGTAAGAGTATTAAGACTAAGACTTTAATAATAAGCAATAAGGACGCAATAAGCGATACCTTTAGCGGGCTTAACCTATTTATATTAAGCGCGTAAATACTAAGACTAAATATAGCCTTAAGCCCCTTAGTAAAAATAGTAGTAATATTAAATAAATAATTCTTTAGTCCTTTTCGGGCACTAAAAAGAGAAAACGCGCTTACTAAGCCTTAAAAAAAACCTTAACTATAAGCTAAGGATATAAGGAGATTTAACTTATTAAGACCTTTAAAAGCATCCTTTAACGAAGTTTAAGAAGACGATAAAGCTAGTACGTTTTAAGGAGTAAACCGTTTTATCGACTTTATCCGCTAAAACGCTAATAAAGGTAAGGCCTACGCGGACGAATTAGCTATTTAATTGCCCTCCTTCTTTTAAGGAAGTGCGGCGGAATAGTATTTTTAGGACCTCCCGAAACTATAATAAGAAGAACTTAGCGAGCCCGGCGTTAAACTAAGTTAATAGATATCCGCCTTATAAAAACGGTTCGGAATCCGCTTAAATATAATAATATAAGCACTTAATAAAGAGCACTTTACTATTAAAGATATAATAGTAAGATCTAACTTTAAGTCTTAAATATCGCGCTTATAATATAAAGCTAAGGCCGCGCTTTACTAGCTAAACTACTTAACTATAATAATCTACTAAAAGCTAAACGTTTACTTATAAAAATCTTTATAACATTTAGTAGGAAACGAGGATATTAATAAAGAGATTAATAAATATAAGGAAATTCTTCCTTAGCTATAAGTTAAATATATTTAAGGATCTTAAAAGCACTTACTAGCGCGAAAGAAATAAGTTTAACCTATAAAAAGGTAAGAGCTAACTAGCCGTACTTTATATATACTTAAAGAATAGTTTAGGACGCCTTAGCTATTTATTAAAAGCTTGCTAAAACTAAAGGTTACGTTTTTAGACCGCTTAGTAAGGGCGGATATACCTTAGGCTTAATAACGCTTGCTAAGTTAAGGAAGAAACTTACTTAAATAGCTAAGAATATAAGCTAAGGTCCTCCGGCTTAAAAAAGAAGGGATATTTAAGACTATACGCTTACTAACGCTAAAGCTAAAATAGGTATACCCCGCGATTAAAGAAGGAATTATAGTAAAGACCGATAACTATTTAAGGGATAAAAAGTATAATATAAAAAGAGCTTAGTCGGATACTAATAAAAGCTTAAAGGAAACCGCAATCTATACTATAATAGACTTAGTATAAAAGACTAATAAAGTATACGGATTTTACGGCAAAGCATTCCCCTTAAAGAATAAGCTTTACTAATATATTAAAAATAAACACCCCCTTAACCTTAACTAAGACGTTGCTATATAAAGATATAGCTTAGTATAGTAAGTAGTTATTTAAAAGCTATAAAGCGTTTAAAGAGTTAAGGCTTCCCTTAACGTCTAGCTATTAAACCTTAATAGGCCGTTACGATTTACTTATATACGCTTACTAGTCTATAAAAAAGAAAGGCTTAAGATAAGTATTAAAGCCTATATAGATATTAAAGTAGACCGAAGCCTTATCTAAGCCGACTTAATAAAGACCTTTTAAGACGTAACTATAAACTCCTTTTAACAAATTCCTATTTAAGGAGTAAGAAGGATAGCTACTATTAAATAAGCGGAATTTACCGCGTATATACTAAGAAGGCTAGATAGTAGCCTCGCGGTTATAAAGGTAAGGATTAGCGCTTAGATAGTAAAATACTTAGCGGCTAATATATTACTTAGCTAAGACTTTTTAGTTCCTTACTAAGGGGACCTTATTAATTTTATATTAGTCTTACGGATTAAGGCCTATAAAGGGATTAAAGCTAAAGTTAAGATAGTCCGGCTAAGACTAGTAATATATAGATAAGTAATCTACTTAGTTATTATAATAATTTTAGCTAGTTTTAGCTACACCTTACTTATATAAGTATAGGCGCCGCTCTTAAAGCGTAATATAATATTTTTCCTTAATATCCTTAAGCTCGCCTAGATAATAATATAGGATTATAAGAGCTTTATAGTAATAAACTATTTTAAGAAACTACTAGTACTCCGCTAAGGCTAATAGGTAAGAATAATTATAGACCTCGATAAGTAGTTTTAGCTATATAAAGAGGTTAATGCTACTACTCTTTTAGTGGAAGCCCTTATAAAAATTCCGGATAAAATAAACCTTATTAAAGACTTCCTATAAAAAGATCTTATTATAAACTATAAACTTAGAATCGGCTAAACTAAGAACTTACCCGAACTTATTACTAATAAAGGCGTTTAGATCTACGCTAAAGACTTAAAATACGTATTAAAAGTTTAAGATATCCTTTAATCGTTTCCCCGTCTTTAAAAGAATAAGGGAGTAGTATATATAAATAAATCCGAATATATATATATTCTTTTAATAAAAAGATAGCAATACTAATAAGTCGTATTAAGATTATACTTATTAAGCGATAAAGATAAGAAAGTAGTAAATACGATATTAAGCTAGCTAACTATATAAGGCTAATTAAAATAAGTTTATAAGCTAACCCTATTCGTAGCGCTAGTATTTATAGTATAGAAAATAGTAAATAGAAAAGAAAAAGAGCAAGTAGTTATAAACTTATAAAAGATTAACGCTATAACTACCTAAAACGCTTACTTAATACCCTTTTAAAGTAATATAATTAAACGCCTTTAAGGAAAGAAGTTTATTAGTATAGTAAACGTATAATCGTTTTTTTACTAGTTTATAATTTATTAAAACTATTAAAAAAGGTTTATAGTTATAAGCTATTATAGGCTAAAAAGATTATTAGTAATACTTATAGGCTTTAAGAACTCCTTAGTATATATTTAAAGGTTTATTAATAACATCCTCTATAGATACTAAGAATACGCGGCGGCCTATATTAACAATATTATTATCTACTCCGATATAGCTAAAGAATACCTTTAATATTTAAACGCCGTATTCCGCGCTTTCTATAACTATAATATTACCTTATTCGGACTAAAGTTATTCTTCGCGTACTTATCTATATAGCTCCTCGGATTTAAGGTAAACGCTATTAGCTTAATAAATATAGATAAACGTATATAAGCTTTAAAAGATATCGCGTTCTTAAAAACCCTTTAATAGCTTAAGAAATAAATTAGCCTTACTAAGTAGCTACGCTATATAGTCTTATATTTCGCTAAGAAAGTCGACGTCTTATAAAAACGAAAGATAGAGCTACTTTAAGTAAGATAGGAAGAAGGAGTCCCCTTAAGGGGCTAAGGACGGGCTTAATACGCCGCGAAAGCCGCTTTTTAGCCTACTATAAAAGAAGAAAAGTCCTTCGCGATTTTAACTAAGAAACGTACTAAGCTTTAAACGATTTACTACTTTAACCTTACTTAATAACTATTTATCTAAATCGATATATCCTAAGAATACGGAGTAGCGGCTATAGCTTTTTACTTAAAAGAAAGTACGGAATAAGATAAAAAGACGCTACTAGCCTAGCTATAACGGAAACCTTATTTTATTAATAATCTTTAGTACTAAAAGTATTAATATTTAGTAAAGTATATACCGCTAAATATAAAAAAGTAATTAATAAAGTAGATACCGCTAGTTACGAGTTATAATTATTAAAGTAAATACTAGTAGTTATAAGAAAAGACGATATAGGTTAATAGTTAAAGATAGCTAGTATTAGCTATAAGCAGTATAAGATAAATACGCTTATATTCGGCTTAAGTTAGCTTTAGCTAGTAATAGGATTTATATTAACTAATATCTTATATAAAGTTAAGGTAAGAGGCCTTCTTTTTATATAATCGACTAATACCTTATATAAAGCTAAGGCGGGAGGCCTTACTTTAAAAGAGGATAAAATCTTATAAAAGGTTTTAAGATAAGGATATTTAGTCTTAT